>JAQIXI010001449.1:0-13664 GCA_034700165.1 Galumnidae sp. Gr-Ori-00277 | reverse complement strand
AACTTAAATACTAATTATATTTTATAAACATATTTATAATCTATATTATACAGTGAAAAATTCATATGCCTTGATCAATTATTAATATATTGATTTTATCTAAAAGATAATAAGTTGACCATTTTATTAATTTTTGACATTTTATTAATTTTTATATATTGAGGTTAGACTGTATTTAATAGTAATCAAAACTATTTGTAATTTTGTGTTTTATGTACAGATGGCGAACATAATTCTTGATGGATAACTTTATGCAATTTTCAATTAAAACATTTAAGAATTAAGCTCTTTGGTAATTTAGCAAGGTAATAAGATTAAGAACAGGTTTAAATATTTCTAAATTTGAATATTTATTAAACCATTTTAATAATAGTATAGGAATTGCAAGATTAATCTTGGTCATTAAACAATGTCATATAAAATTGTATATTATCATTAAAAATGGTCAAATAACTTGTTTAGAACAAGCTAAATAATAACAACAACAAGCTTATTTTGCATAAACCAGTTCTTTTATATTAATAATAAAATTAAACCATAATTTAAGTCAACTGAAGTTTAAATTAATTAATATTTTAATTAAACAAATGATAATAAAATTGAAAATTTCCTAAAAATAATAAATAATAAGTATTTCTTTCGCTGAGAATATTTTCCTTCAAAACAAGTGATGTCTTGAAATACAAATCCAATTCGTTATCTCTTTGTGAAAATAGAGTCCAATTATCCCATAATTCATATCAATTTACATATTTTGTATTAAAAATAACAAAAATTTTGCTGAGACTGTAGTTAACACCAAAAACTAACTAAAACTATGAGTTTATGGAAAAAAAACAGTAAAAAGTAATTATATTTCAATTCCAGAAATGATTTATTAAAACACTTTTTCAGCAGAAATTCTGTATAAAGATTTCAATTCTGAGAATTGGATTCAATGATCCAAAACTAAACTTTAAATAAATAAAAAATAAATAAAAGTCTAATAAATAAAAAATTTATTGAATAAACTTTTTTTTCCCTCTTTTTTCTGACTATTTTTAAAAACTTTTATTGAATTGCAATTCATTTAAAACATTAAAGACTTCGACATAAATAATACAAAGTCTTATATTCCTCAATATATATATCTCAGGGATGTGCAAGAAATTGTTCAAAATATGGATAACCTTGAAACACTAGAATTCCATTGAAATATCACAACAAACAATCTTGGTAGTCTAATTTGAATTCTGACTAATTATAGTTATTATAAAAATGAATAACATTCTAAACGATCTTGCTTATCTCATAGACTATCGGATGAGCCAAACCATATTCAGAATATAGAATTTCTTCTCATAAAACATATAAATTTAGATTTTTATCTCAAACCATATCCGTCCGAAACCATTGCATTTCTAAATCATTTCATTTTAAACTCAAATTTTACATCACTTTTTGTAAAATGTTGAACTAAAAGGTCCTTGCTATTAATTTAATCAAACTTATTGCCATGTTGATAGTATATCATTTTATGACATTTTATAAGATGTTCAAGCTAAATTGCTCAAAAATTGTGCTGATTATCAATTTTAAATCAAAACAATAACTCAAAACTACTTTTTTTCTAAAAAATCTGTGAATCTGTAAACAAGTCATACATCAAATCCTGTTTTGATAAGAGCGTCACCAAAGCGTTTAATGTATGACTTTTATTCGACATCCCTTGTGGTGATCCCCCTTTTAATTATATAATGATTTCCTGTTATTCCCAAAATTCTCACTCAATGTTCAAAAAATATTTACTTTAAAAATGTGGAAATCGATGTCAACTGCTTTTAAGGCCTAAAATTTCAAAAAAATAAAACTCTAATATTTACCCATAAATTGTTTGGATTAAGGGATAGGTATTTGTTGAACACAATTATGGGACACTCAGTACTAAAACAGAAGATTTGCTAAAACTGTTTAAGGACTGCAAAAAAGCGAAAGTATTTACTTTAGAAGAAATCGAAACCTAATTTACTTTTCGTCCCTTTCGGGGGTTAGCCTTGAAATATATTTTCCTGTTTTCTCGAAGACATTCCTAATTTTAATGAACAGATTGTCTTTCGGGGATAAAAATAAAAATTTTTCCTAAAACAAGACTCGATTCCATTCCAAGTATCTCTCTCTGTGCTCTCTCTGTGCTCTCTCTCTCTCTCTCGCTCTCTCTGTGCTCTCTTACTCTCTCTCCTAATCTCGTAAAACGATTTAATGATTTTGTTTTGTGCAACTGATTGGTCCACAAAACCGAAAGATAGGTCTGTGAGTCAGTTCTCACAAATATTTTTAACGAGAAGTGAAGTCATAAAAAATCTCAAATGAAAATATCATTCGTTTGTTTCAAATTAAGAAAAATACAGAAATATATTTCGCAATTTCTCTGACATTCATTTCCCTCTCA
This sequence comes from Galumnidae sp. Gr-Ori-00277, assembly GCA_034700165.1. Lineage (NCBI taxonomy): Eukaryota > Metazoa > Arthropoda > Arachnida > Sarcoptiformes > Galumnidae > Galumnidae sp. Gr-Ori-00277. The sequence goes on along the minus strand of JAQIXI010001449.1, from coordinate 11,236 downwards.
AATACACACATTCTCTCCATTCTCTCCACACTTTTACTCTACCGGTGCTCAAAATGTGTAGAATATTCCCGAAATGAATGCTTCCTTTTTTGTCAGTAATCACATGTTTGACCCAATTTTATTCCATAAGAGGAGAGTAGAGGGGGATATGAAAGGGGTTGAATAGATGGAGGGGTCGGCAACTGATACGGGAAAGCACTAACACATATAAAAGTGTGGGGAAAGTGAATGGCAGTACTGCTACATTATTTTCAAGGACACAGGGGTTAGGGGCTCACCGACAACCATAAGTGAAAACGGCATTTTAAGAGCTGTGCGGAGGACAGGAATAAAGCCATTCTTGCACTGAATCGTATCGATTATATAAATAAATATATGAGGGATGAGATGAGAGGGGAGACTATGGATCGAACGGAGCCATTGAGTGACACAGAAAAAGGGAGAGCAGGAAAAACACCCGAAAAGATACAAAACTTTCCGGTATAGGAGACCAAGAATTACCACTTCCGCGATACTGGCTATTAGTCCTGCGCTCTCTTCTATGCAAAGCAGACATATCTTTGGAAATAAAAAATTGTATTCTTTTGTCATATTTTACCGAAAATTTTATATATAATCTCTCATAGAGTTGTCGACTGTAAGACGTCAGCCCCTGTGGGTCCCATCACACCATTTATTGAGTCTAATGACGCTTTTTGTGTGCCAACAAAATGGGAGAATACTATCCCTTTGTATTTAAAAAATATTTCTTATTCTTTCGATGGCTTTCCTCTCCTTAAGAGACGACTACTCCTACTATTCCACTACTATTTCACGAATATTTTTTCCAAAAGTATTTTCCTTTTATATTGAGTTCCTTTTTTGTTGAAAAACCTGTGAACTTCTTAAGGAACAGAATAAAAACTCTGCCCTCCACTGATTAACAGCCATTTATTCTGAACTCCAAAAATCTCCTCAAATATACTCAAAGAGAGTATATATTTGGAAGTTTTGCCAAAAATGGTTACAAATATTTGAATTCGTGGTTAAATAAAATGAACTTGTTTACTTTACTTACTATTCGAACAATTATTGAATCAACACTGAATGATGCAAGGTACTTGATAAAATAAAGTTCACACATTCATAAAAATGGTTAAACACTCAAAACACTAAATTATAATAACCGGAACATAAATATGAACATGCTAAAATACCAAATATGTTCTTTTTTGGCAAATTTATGTTTCCTGGAAAAGGAGCTCAAGGACTGAATACAGTGTTCACATCAGTTGAACATTAATTATATTAACTACTCATAAAAATGTATCAAGCTGAATAAACAATTATAACCTAGAAAACATCAAAAGTACCATACTTAAAATTAATGCTAATTTAATTCATTAATTCCAAGTGGTTTTTTCATATTCAAGTAGGTTCTTATCCAGGATATGAAGCTATAATAATTGTTGAATAGAATGTACTCTTGATCATTCTGTACGCCATAAATATCTAAAGCCATAGAATGTCGTTATATAATAGATTGCGATTCGACTGAAGAGGAAAACTATAAAAAATAAGTCAAAACCATTGAAGAGATGTTTAATATTCGAAATAAATCAAAGCCTAAGGTATTGGCCGTTATTTCCGTAATACAGAGGAATAGTTTTTTATCGGTTCCCGATTCCTACCGAAAAGAAAAGTATGTTTTTATGTTTCATCGGAACCAAACTGAGAGAATTGATTCTTGTATTGACTGAATAGAAGGGCGTTTCTCTCCTCTCTTGTAATGCCTCGACATAAAAGTCACATAATTTGCAAATACATTATCTCTTTTCGGTCGAATCCATAAAATATTTAATGAAATTTATGGTAAAAGAGAGACAGAAGACGAAGAAGAAGAATAAGTGAGAAGAGAGAGACCATAAGAAACGAGAAGTGGATATACAGAATGTGGTCGACATCAGAGGGAAGTATAACATAATGCAAGCGTTGAGTTAAAAACTGCAAACTTTGTGCAAAATTTTACTGCCGGTGCTATTATTTCCACTATTATTTATGACCAGTTCCTGTTTCGCAGATATCTCGATCGCACATCACATTCTCTCTCTCTCTCTCTCTCTCCCCCTCTCTCTCTCTCTCTCCCCTCTCCCTCTCTCTCTCCCTCTCTCTCCCTCTCTCTCTCAACTCATCTAAAATGCACCGAAAGGTTGTCAGAAAGTTTGAAAAGTTTGTTGGGACCGTTGCCAACAACAAAAGGCAACTCCTGTGGAAACGACTCTTTCCTACTATAAGCCACAACATTATATACAAATAAATTTTGAGAGAGAGAGAGAGAGAGAGAGAGAGAGAGAGAGAGAGAGAGAGAGAGAGAGAGAGAGAGAGAGCACGGGGAGAGTGATGACCATGAATTAGAGACACAATAACACAATTCCCCACAAATCCAATGTTCGATATACACATTGAAAACGAATATAAACTTGAATTTTATAGTAAAAAGTAAAGCAAAGGGCAAATAAGGAGAAAAATGGTCTGTTTTTGTTAAGAAAAGTGAAATATATTTTTCACGACAAGAGTTTAAATTTATTTTGAGTTTGACTTTAGATCTCTCGAACGGAAAGCTTTTCATTTGGTATACAAATAAAAATCAATGCGTTTTCTGAACTCAATGTTTATCTCAAAGACTCTATTTTTGACTTTAATTCAAATCTGTTCTCAAAATTACGACTGAAAAACATAACACTTCAAACTTAACCAGTAAAGGGTCTCAGATATCATTCATTCGGCATAATATCACATAACTGATCAAGATACAATTTCCCATTTCATGATAATTTTATTATTTCCTAATATTTTTGGTTATTCACAAGTTTAATGTATAAATTGAAATTATCTGGCTACAAATACAAATAAAGATAAACTTGAACCTAAAACATGACCTTGTATCTTTTCTATAAACAGATATAAACAAAAGAAAGACTTTATTAAACAAAAAGTATAATAAAAACAAATTTCATTGAAAATACGGGCATTCAATCAAAAAATAGGAAAACAAAGAGAAACTAATGAAACAAAATATGTACCAAATTTGTAGTCCTGTCCTTCAAAACTCATATTGTCTACAATTAACTGCAAAATACTTGTTATGTTAATTATAACAACACATCCGACTATTCAGCTGCCATTCACCACAATATGTGTTATCTTTTTTGTTAAATTTAATTCTGTGCTAATATTTAGACAGTTATTTTCATTTTGATAATTGCTTTTACAACTGTTAGTCATATGCCCGCGCACAGACAGTGCTTACCATCAAAAAGCAATGGCTTTACTTTTTTTTATTAGAAAATATAAATTCTATGATTATGTAATACAATATATTATCAATTGTTTTGAAAATATATTAAATTGAAGGCCATTCCCAACGTTTTGGATGACTCGCCGATAAAATATAGGTAAGAACACTAATGCACAGTCACTCTTTCCGACACTATAACACACTTTGCATCACACCCTAGCGTTCAATTTCAGATTCATTAAATACCATTCAAATGAAATTATACGACACAATACCCAAAGACAATACATGCAGTGGTGAGATCCCAGTTTCTACAGCACAGGCACCGAAGGTTGGGTTGTAATGTCGGGTGCAGATCGAAAATCATGATTCACTTAATACATCCAAGGTCATAAAAGAATATTATGTCAGAGCAGAGAACAGAATCGTTAGAAATATTCATAACATAACACGTTTTCATATAAAATCCACAGAAAGAGAATAAATGAAAATATAGTAAAACTTATATTATTTTTGTGTTGATATCCAACAGCAACACAAAAACCCTTCAAAAATAAGAGAAATTTATGGCTTTTTATTGATTTAAAACTTTTTTTCTCATAATTGGTTTCAGACTATTAGTTCGAAACGACATATTTTTGTTAACTTAGAGAATATTCTTTAGTTGTAAACAAGGAATAAATGCTTTTTTTCTGCTATTTAATAGTCTCAATATAATCGATACTTAACGTAAGAGTAGGCAAAGTTTTACCCTCTTTTGATTGTAAATCAGATTTCACTGCAGAACAGCGACAATGAAAATCTACGACAATATGTTTTTACCACTTATTTTCTTATCGGTGATCCAAAGCTTGGGCACAGAATAATGCACTTCTTATTGTGCATATCCAGTGATATATGGATATAATTTTCCATTAAAGAAAAATACCATTTTGTTGTTTGACTCAACTCTAAGAGCGAATGTTATATCGCCTCTCATTCAGAGTTTGTATATATTTGTAGATAAGGTTCCGATTCATCGCTTATTTAAGTCTAGTTTTCATTTAAAGACATGTTTTTGAAATAAAATTCAGTTCAAACAACAACATTCTCGCACACAATAATAGAGGAGAGGTGTGTTTCCTCACACCTGTTCATAGGACTCATTACATTTTCTCATTCATATAATTTTCATTGCAATAACTAAAATCATCTTGCTCAAAAAAAATCAAATGTTAGATCAAAATTAATAGACATTAAATTGAGTTTAAATATTGAATAATATATGAGAACTTTAAGCAAACGTCAAATAAAGCAAAATAGACTCTTGTAAATGATCAAGGAGGGTTTCGCCTAATTAAAGGCACTTATCTTAGCTCATCCCTGGCTATACCGGCACTCATTTAGATAATTAACTAAAACTTTATTCACTCGCTTTGATCTGGAAATTCAAAAAATGTGTTTTTGAATTAAAAATTGTGGACTTCAGTGAACACAGGATTGCATTTTGAGAGTTATGTAATTCATTATCCGTTGAAATGTATTTCGAGGACTTTAAATGGATTTTTGTTCAAATATTTTAACTTAAATTTTATGCTATGTTTTAGTATTAAATGCATTAATTATACAATTTTTGTTTAGCACTTCATAGACTTCAAAATGAATTAATTCATTTGAAAAGCACTGATACTTATATACACTCTTTTGTAAGTCTTGTCTCTCAAAAACTAATCCATCAAATCCTGTATACAATTGTGGATTTCGAACTTCAAAACAAAACTATTCTTAGCTATAGATATGTCTTCTGTTTTAATAAATAAAAAGTATTTTCTTTCTTTTAGTTTTATAAATGAAACAAGTTTATAAAAGGTACAAGCTTATTTTCATTACAATAGATCTAAATCCATTGAAAATCAATTTAAGCTTGCTATTTTTATTTGAAAATATTAGTAAAAAGAAAAATACTCGAGACTCGAGTGTCTGCTAAAAGTATTGAATATCTCTTTCAGAGTATATCCGAAAAAGAGTTCCGAAAAAGGAGTGATAAGAGTGCAGACAAATCCTGGATAACTTCACTGGAAAATTGTTTGAACAGAGCTTTTCGAGGGCTAAAAATACATTAATAATTTTTCTCGATTTTAGAAAAAACAATTTCAGGCCCTTTCCTATCATTTAGAGGTCTATTTCAGTGATGCCCACAGCTTTCAAATTAAAATAAAATTATAATCTTGCAGACTATCAATTAAATTTTAAAGTTGTTAACAGATGTATAAATTATCAAGATGACAATTGTGAAAGCAACTAGCCTTGAGCATAATACAAGCTTAAATAGTAATTTAAGTGTAGCTCTTCTCTGGCCATCACTGTTTGTGTATACAATATTTTTGATGAATTATTTGGGATTTTGGAGAACTTGAAAACAATTTTTAACTACAAAAATAACTGAGTTATGCATAACAACCGCACGTCTGTCTAACCTTAGTCTTAACCCAAATAACAGTTTTATTAATCATTTGTAGAAAAGTTAAAAATAGTCCTTAATTTCAGCACTCATTTGCTCTTATTTTTGTCTCTAAAAACCCCTTTTTGTAGAAAAATATTAAAAACAAATCCTTTATTTATGACTAAATTAACTAAAATTCAATAATAATTAACAAATAATAGACCCTTTACTCCAAAAATAAGAATAAATCATTTAAAATGACTGAACTAATTAGTCAATTAAGCTAGATTAAATTAGATAACACTATTTTATTATTTATAACCTTATTTACATTGAAATACAAGTTTAATACTGAAATACAAGAATAAACTTTTGAATCAAATAAATCCGAAATTGAATTTCCAATAACTCTTTGAACTGGAATTCATCTCTGATTTAATCAAATTCTTATTCAAAAGAAGATTTACCCAAAAAAAGAGGAGTTATTTACAAAGATTTTGATTCGAGCAACTAATTCAAGGACTCGACCTGAAGACCGGGAGCGCAGACATAAACGAATCGATCGGTTCGTTATATGTCTGCTTAACATCTATTCAAATGTAAACTATTTATAATTTGATTACACTCTTGAAAATTTTACTGATTTTTCTTCTTTATATAAATAGTATAATATTTATTATATACCAAGTATATTCAATTATTCATAGGGTTATCCTGGATAAATGAAAAGATTAATTTCTTGATCCATATTTAATCAATAGATGAATAATTGATTATAACTAAATTATTCCTAGTTCATAAATAAATATATTTAATTCAAATTATATTTGAATAATGAGTTATATATTTATTAATGACACAAACAAACCAAGACTCACCTCTTGTAGTCTAACCCTCTGGTCGCCAGTCCTTCGGCTGATCAACCAACAAATGTCCAGAAATACCTTTTCTTAAGTCAAATATAGAGTTAATTTACAAAATCTATTTATGACTTCTTAACATTACATAAGTCTTATAACTAAAATCATGTCTTATAAACATTTAATTAAGAGTTAATTCAATCGATTGAAGTTTAAATGGAATTAAATGGAAAATAACTGAAATTAAGTGTAAATAACAAAAGTTACTAAAAATTGCATAAACTATGAAATGAGACAAAGAGTTAAACCCTTGAAATGATTCAGTAATCGTTATATTTAAATATATTTCATTAAACTGAGCTTGTTTACTTATAAAGAAAGAGTTTTTTCTTCTTATAATACCATGAATATTTAATAAATTACAATAGATTAATAAATAAAAGTAAGCAAGAATAGATGAAATGAATAACAAATTAACTAAAAACCAAATAAAGAGAATAAATCCAACAAATGATATGCAATAATATAATGAATTTTCTAAGAATTACTATTCATTAGACATTAAGTGTAACATCAGTTTCACAGAAAGACATTAAAATAATTTATAAGCGATTGAATGTCATTTCAAATGCATTTTAAAAGTTTTTTGAGAACTCTATTTCGGTTAATATCCAGGAATTTATTATAAAAGAAAAAAAACTAATAATAAATTCTATTTTGAAACTTTCAAACAGCGATTGGTTTTGTAGTTATCTCTAAATTATTTTCAACTGATTTGGGAGCAGATGTTTGTCAAAGTTTATCAATAGATATACCCCTTGGCTATTTCTTTGTGAAACCCTTAATTAAAGAATAAGAAAAGACTTTATTATTCAAATAAATTATTGATTATTGTCTCTAAGAATACGAAAGTTAATAACGAGAGACAAAACTCCGACTCAAAAATAATAATAATAATAGGCTTTCGATATGTTTCCCGAAAAATCTAATGAAACCAAAGTCTGTTTCTATGAATCGGATATCATTAGAGGACAGGAATGGCTAACAATTCTCGAGTGACCTAAACTCCAATTAGTAGTCATTCTATTCATCAGACATTCAATAAAAGTTAATTTCATGAGAATGTCGTCAAAATACACTATTACTCTCTTTTAGGCTCTGTTTTAATATCATGATAAATGTTATCATGATAAATTATGAAAATCATCAAGTAAAATTTAAAATCTTGCTAATAATAACAGATGTTATGCAAAAAAAATTAATTTCTAAAATAAAAAACTTAGCAAGTTTATTTACATAATAGCCTTTTGTTGAAAAAAAAGAATCTTGTTTTATAACGATCTAGTTTTCTATAAAGTCAAGGAAAAACTTTGAAACTACAGTCGAATCACAATAAAAATTATTTTTATTTCGAAATCGCAAACGATTTCCATTTGTTAGTCAGTCGTAAAACTTTTTTTTTCTTTAGTCGGTATTAAAATTTGTAATAAAAGTGATTTTCTCTTCACTCAAATGAGTTTTAAAAATAAAAGTCTCACTGAGAAGACATACGGATGAGATTACCAAGATCACTCTACTATCTATTTGGATAATTATCTATAATTTTTAGCATAAAATTCAAATATAAAATTACCTAGATTTAAACGTAAGATAAAATAATAAATAAGTTTATTTATAAAAGTTCTTTTGAATAATTTTGTTAATCAAAATTTCCTGACAGATTGTTATAACCTTGGTCATTTCCAAGAGCAAATTCTCAATAAAAGCGCTCTATTATCTGAAACTGAATAGATTTAAAACTTTCAATCTTTTGTCCAAAAGATAATTAGTTTTGATTACAAGAAATACAAGATTTAGGAGTTTTTCGTCAGAATTTTATTTTAAACAATAAATCGTTTCATAAAAATGAAATGAATTACCATTTCTTTCATTGTTTTCCTTTGAAATGAATCATTAATTTCTATGAAAAGATACAAATCATCGGACAAACACTCAAAATGATTGAAGTGATTAACAAAATTCTTTGCAATAATAATATAAATGCAAATAAAATACAATCTTTTTCTAAACTACCGGAAAGACAGTGAAGCCCAGAAGGAATTGAGCTAGATGCCCTGCAAACTTTCCCATGATAAAGAGGCCAGGGTCAAAATCGATGAAATAATCGATGATATTCTCAATTGAAAAGAAAACTAATTTCATAGACTGTAAGCAAACTTAGTTTAAAAGCGGAAAACCTCTGTTTACCACTTCATAACCTTTCTTTTGAATTCCTCGAAAAGATTGATAGCATTGGCATCACTGGTGAAAATGTTACCAGGACAAAATTTCAAGTGAGTGGGCAATAAAAATAAAAATAACATAATTATATCTATTAAGAGAAGGAGAGAGTCATTGGGGAGAGAGATATACATTCACTTCATTTAACTTCAACAGCAAAAAAACGAATGGCTTTCTCTCTGTTATGTTCATTGTTTACGGACGTCCGGACAGGCGGTCACTCAATTCGCCTGAAATTCCTAATTAATAAACACTGGAAAACACCGATCGTTGGGAACAACAAAAGCCTCTCAATGACTGTTTCTCATGAATTATTCAATTAAACTAAAATTTATATTTTCCTATAATTTGTAATTAAAATTAAAATACTGTGAAAACTATGCAAAAACATAACACGGAAACAGATTTCCAGTGCTTTTCAGAAATAAACATAATTTACTTAATACGGACACAGAATGTCAAACGACTTGTCACTTAAATGATGAGAGAGAGAGAGAGAGAGAGAGAGAGAGAGAGAGAGAGAGAGAGAGAGAGAGAGCAAATAATTGGAAACCATCTGGCTTTCAATCTTCAAACTTATGTGCTATTTGTGCCCAAAAGGGCCTAAATAATATCAGAGCGGGTGAGCCCAGCATATAGTCAAAGCATTTTTTACAAAACTATCTGTTTTTAGCGCTTTGTTTCACTCTTCAACATTTGCTGTATTTCCTAGTTTACAATATTTCCGGGAAGCGTTTGGAGCGCACGAACCCAATAGATAGTAGAGGACAGCTTCGCAAACGTCAGCTCTTTCTCCCAAAAATAGTAATCCATTTGACTGTTTATTTTCCTCTACTCTTTAGAACCCGACTTTTCATTCATATCGACATCAGAAACGAGTGGCAAATCAGTGCCCAAACCAGTGCCAAACCCGAAAGAGTCCGTTTTGCAAACGTCTTTACAATTACTCATACGATTCAATTACTCCATTATATGACCTGTCCTTTTGTGTTAGGATGTATTATCATGCTAGAATTTCCAAAAAATAGTTTTCTATTTAATTGTTAAACTTTTTGAAAGGAATTTCATTGAATAAGACATTCGTTTTGTTATCTATTTTATCAAAAATAGCTGAAAAAAACAAAAGAGTATACATTTCGGGTGTTCAGGAGGTTATGGATGGGGTAGTGATAAGAAAAGCTATTATTAATAGCGCACAACTCATTCAACCATCTGTCAGATGGCTTTCCATTTGATGGCTGCAATTCTAGGAAGACCTGGAATACAAATATTAAGTAATAAAAGATAAGTTATGCGCCATTTATCGCACCTAAAGAGAGATGAGTGAAATGTCATCTTTTGAAAAGCAGCCGAATATTGTTTATATTACCAAGATTCTTTCAACAATTGCAAAGCCTTTCTTTTGATTATTTCTTTAGTGAGAAAGGGGTGTCTTATTTGCGTTAAGCCTAAAAATTATGGGGTTTACTCTTTAGTCTCCTTTATATTTATCTGTTTTGCATTTCAAGCATAAGAATGGGAACGACTTCTCCTTTTATTCCAACTGTTTTTTATGCCAATTTTGCCCCAAACTATAAGTGAAAGGAGTGTACACTTCTTCGTAATATTTGTTATGGTTTGACACGAATTATCGGCTTCTGTTCGCTTACCAGAGGAATAACAGCACAGAATAGCATAGAATACAGTTGTAAATCACGAGATCTTCCTTATTATCGGCTCAGAATAACTAGAAGTAGAAGAAGAAGAGAAGACCTACTCTTTCACTGCAGTCTGTGTTGTCCTTCACAAACAGCCGACTAATAAATATAATATTTAGACATCAGTTTAATTACACTCCAAATAATGATCACTTCTGGGAACAAATAACATATTTTCCACTACAACTGACAATTAGTTTCCAGCAATTTTCTTTACCAGACATTATTTCAATGCTTTTCTTCCCAGGATAACTATTCCTCATAAATAAGCTTGCTAATAGCAATACATCGAACACAAATACTTTCTGTTAATTCAAACTAATATAGGATTGAATACAAGTTTTATTTAAAACTTTTATTTTACTTTTTCGAGGCTTTCATCGTTCTCTCTCTCTCTCTCTCTCTCTCTCTCTCTCTCTCTCTCTGTCTCTCTCTCTCTCTCTCACCGCTCACAAAACCCAGTGACCAAAACAGCCACCAAAACACCGGTTACTTCACCCACTGGTGACTCTTGGCTTAAAAAATGTGTTATATTTTCAATTTGGAGTTAACTAGACTTGAAAATCAAATACCAAAATCATAACCTTTACGGTTATCGTTGTGTAAATACACATTGTTTTTATTGATGTTATTATTTTGATATTTTGTATTTAATTAAAGCAGCATGCACATTTTTCAATGTTGGCCGAACATAGGAATC
>JAQIXI010001448.1:0-13666 GCA_034700165.1 Galumnidae sp. Gr-Ori-00277 | reverse complement strand
AATTACTCGTTGACTTAAATCCACTCCAACTGAGAAACTTATTCACAAAACCTTTAATTTTGAAAATATTTAGAAAATTATACAGATGATTGATATTAAACCTCCTCTTCCTGTAGAACAGGCATAGAATAGCCAAAACCATCCAGATAAGTAAAGTAACTTATTAACTCCTAGATATAATTGCATTTCTGTCCTAGTTAATGGATAATAAGGGTCTAATAGCTTATTTGTCCAGATCATTGTATATAAAGTCATAGACCACGTGATAACCCATATAAACAACTCTCCAATACTTCCGCATAAATATAGTTTAGGTTTATATCTGATAAGACATCCGCACAGCATTCCTGACACATAACTCACTATATGAGCGTCTGTTCTCCAATAATAAATTTTCATAGAAGTTATCATGGCAAATAGTGAATCGGATTCTTGTCCTTCGAAAAAATGAGGTCTATTAAATATTATACTAGGTATTAAACCGATTATAACTCCAAAAACCAGAAGAATTAATGACCAAATTATTGATAAACTTGGAAAGTGATAGTATATGAGGAATACAATCGGTGCCAATAAGAATAGGTGAAAGTCAGCCGAAATATACCTAGATATTTTAGAGAAATTTATTATAATTAAATAACAGAATTTTTTTCAAAATAAATAATTGTTTAGAATTTGTTAAAAATATAGTCTATTCTATTCCCTATCTTTTAATTGTTTTAAATAATTATCTTATAATGATATTTTGGATTCAACTTTAAATAATTAAAAATTTCATTAATAATATTTAATAGATGATCATGCACATAAATGGGAAAATTCGTTAAAAATACATACCACCCTGCTGTGTTGCAAATAAACTTGTTTGGAAATTCTATGTCTATGTTATTTGTCATTAATATAGAACCCAACCAATTATCACGACATGGAACATATTGAGCACTTGCTAGCCTATCCCATTTAGGACCTTGAACAATTAAAATTATTTATCATTTTGTCAATAATTTTAATTTATTAAAATTCTTTTCATAATTACCCGAACCAATTAAAGGAAACAAAAATGATAGAAGAATAGCACCGATTGTTATGAATATAATACGGAAATACCTTTAATTAAATTATTAAGAAAGGAAATAATTTTGTGCAAGGTTACCTAAAAATTACATATTGTATGTATGAAAAATGTCCTTTGCTCTTTTCTAATTTAGCCAACATTACATACGATGTCATCATTGCTAATAAAAGTATAAATTGGAGAAATAAATGATTATATTTAAATTAATTTCTTAGACAAGGTTAAAATTCCTGGAACTTCGAGAGAGGAAAGTATATCCGTTCCCTTTCGTTATTGTTAAAGAATGGGTTCCTAAAAAAAACATCCCTGTTCTCTGTATTGTAACTAAAATTTTACCCTTTACTATTCAAAAGATATTATTTTCCCGTTGCAAACAAGAGCACAAAGAAAAAGTGGGGGAGGGGTGGGTGTTGGTTAAAAACAAATACAAATACTCCGTAAATATTGTGGAAAATAATAGTTTTTGTGAAAAATCTTTTTTCTATAAATTAATGAAATTTACTGTTTTCTGAATTAAAAAAAACATTTTTAAAAATTAGTTAAGTTTACAGTTTTCGAACTTAAAAGTTGTTAAAATATTTATATTACATTTATAATTAATTTTCTTACACTCTTTAAAATTATTTTATTATATCACATTTATCTCTTATTTTAAGGACTTGATGTTCCTTTTGGCCCAAGTGATATTCAGGCTATACCCCTGGGGCTATCCCTGTTATTATTGTATTTATTTTGTCAAACTTACCTCCAATAAAAAAGAAAGTTTCTATAATAGAAAAATTGGTTATTCCAATAAACCACCAATTGTTTGATACAATTTTATTTGACACAGAATATTTTGAGTGTTTGGAGAAGGATAAAAAGTCTGTGAAATGGACATGGGATACCAAAACCCAAAATGACAGTATTGTTCGAATACCGTCTAATGACTGAAACTTATTGTTTGTTATCTCTGAAGTGTATATTCTTTTAAAATTTTTTATCGCCGAAAATGATTCAGCAAGATAAGAATTTGTCTTGTTCATAGTTTTCAAGATCATGTCATAAAATGTTGATAATATTATCAATGTTATTAATATGATGAATATTGTTCTAGGAAATGGAGGAAAGAAATATAAGTAATATATTTAAGTTTGGCTAAAAAGTTATGTAAGATCATTCTAAATTAACCATGATTATAATAAACAATTTAACTCACAGTGCTGTCCATTGATATCCATTTAGTTCTAAAGGTTTATCTTTGTAATCACAATCCGGGTTAATTACAAGTGGATATTGAGTTGCTGGGTATAATACTGAAAAGAAAATTAAAATAAATTAAATATTCTAATGATCTAGTACAAAATAAATATTTACACTTATTAATAGCATTCTCGATATCCTGTGCTCTACAACTGCTGGGAAGACATAACCCAATCGGAAGTTTTGTTAAAAAAGTCTTTCGCCAATTATTTAATAATATGAATTCAAACAAGGTGTGCTTGGTGATATCAGCAGAACCTAATCTAGTAACCTGTGAACCATTGTACAATCTATTTTTATATAATCTTATATAATCAATCACTGAATCATTGAGCAAGTCATCATGGTATTTTTCTGGTATGACTTCAGGAATCCCTAACCAACAGAACTGTCCATTTATTCTCTCTTTAGATCTCATTTCATATTCAGGAATATAAAACTCTAAGCATTCGTCGTATCCGATGGAAGGCATTCCCATTTCACTCATACCAGAGACCGGCACTGGAAAAGTGTCGAGGTCTTGTTTTTTTGAAAAATTAAATAATTTATATAATTTAACTATTTTTTTTGTTCAAAACAATACATACATTTCATGGCCCACTCTTTTCCTTTTTGGACACCCTGGCCAATTTTGGCTAATGATACCATACATTCACTAGGTAAATCAATCCGAAGCAAAACCTCTCTCAAACGAGAGCCCACTCTTTGTGTTATTGACTCAAATTTTTTAGTGATATTTTCAGAAAATAATTTCATTCTTTCGATTCTATCGATGGTTTCGTTCCACGTATTGACCCGTTTGTGGATATCCTTTATATTTACCTCTTCGTAGTCTTCGGCACTCATTTTCTCCAGAAAACTATTCAAAGCATTTGTCGAACATTTTTCTAAATATGGATTCGATACCGTTTTATTATTAAGTCTATCAGAAGCACCTAGTTGAAAATCTAATTGAGCCTGACAATTTGCAAATATCAAGAAATGTGAAATAAAGCAAAATAACAACATTTTTGAAAACATTATTACAGCAAAATTAACTAGTAAAAAGCATTTACCACAAATTCAGTTAAACTAATAATTGTAAGTGTTCCAGCTCTACCTTATCTAGCAATAATACTTTGCTTACTTTATAAAAAAAATTTATTCAAAGGTTTTTACATAAAGCCTTTTGAAAACAAATATATTTTTTCCTAATTTAAATAATATTTATTTGAATTTTAATTATCAAATTAAAAATCTCTTATCATAAAAGTCTAGACCTGACATCATAAAAGCAATTTTCATTTATGAGTTATAATCTAGCATGGCAAATAGGTGGTATTACTCCAGTACCCCCTGGGGCAAAAAAACCGAAAATTATCCTCCTGGGATTATAAAAATACTAACATTACGTCTATGGACAAGCACTAGGTCTGATGGGATTTTTAGCTTCCATTGTGAAGTATTTTACCAAATATCCCCTGAAGATCGAGATCTTTTGCCATGCTAGGTTATAATAAATTCATCTAAAAAGTATTGACATAAATAAATTAACATCAAAATGATATTTATTTAATTTTTTCGATTATTAATAAATATAAAAGAAAAAATACCAGGATATTTTATTTTATTATGAAAAACTGAATATAATTTTATTAAAAGAAATTCCTTTTATAAAAATAAAGTACAGTTCAAAAATAAAATAATTTCCTTATAGTTTGAGACCGACGTTTCCTTATAAACAAAATAAGTCTCAAACTGTGTCTAAAAGACTTAATTTTTTTCTAAACCATAATTTTAGTTAAATAATTATCTATAAAATAAGAGCCAATTATTTGAAAACATTGATATAATGTCCGTTTTTTTGATTTTAAAGGAAAGGTAGTATTGATTACGGGCTCGAGTTCAGGTATCATTGCCGGTACTGCTATTCTGTTCGCTAAATCAGGTGCTGATGTAGTCATTACTGGACGTAATGATGAAAATGTTACAAAAGTTGCAGAAATATTATGTATCAAAGAATCAGAAAAGAATAAGTCAACTGTCCTTCAAGTGGCCGACATCTCTGAAAAAGAAGACATTGAAAGACTTTTTATTAATTTTAATTAATTTAATTAAAAAAAGAATTTAAATTATAATAATTATTTTAATTTAATTAATTAAGCTCTTAAGTAAGAGAGTATCTTCTTTTCGTCAAACAATACATTATTTTCAGTACAGAAACTAATCGCCGGTAATTCAAAACCATTGATATTATTCTCGACATTCATTTTGAAGACATACGAAAACTGAAAATAGTCTAAAGTCACTAAAAATGCGGTATAAGTCAATCCACAAAATGAGAGACTCTTTACTAATTGTGAAGTCTTTTTTAGAATATTTTCTTTAACCAATGATAATGATTTGATTAATATTAATTTCAAAAAAATAATAACTTTATTCAAAACAATTAATATTAACCAAAATAGAAGTTTTATTTTTTCCCAAAGAAGTCTAATCAATGCTTGAAATAATTGTATCGAAGGAAATATTTTATTAATGATTTTTGTTATTCAAATTATATAATTCTATATTAAATAGTTAAGCATTCATTTAAGTAATTAATAATTAATAACAATATCTTATTTACTTTTATTGTTTCGTTTTTATGAATTAATATTTTTATATCCATATATTGTCTTAAATTGTCTGAAAATATAATATGAAATCTAATGAAAATATATTAATTAAAACCAGAGATTTGATTCAAATTTTCTTCTCTTTTATATCATATAATGACCAAACCTTTGAGTCTTTCATTTCTTCGTTGGTGAAAAATATTATGAAAATAATAATATATGAATTAACATTTTTAAAGTTAATTTTAATAATGTATAAAGTAAAATATTATTTTTAACTTTTGCAAACTTAATTCTTTTAAGTGAAGAAATGAATTGTTAATAAAAATTGTTAATTTTTTCAAAATCAAATATACAATTTGAGGGATTTGAGATTAGTTAAAAAATTAAATTCTTTTAATAAATTCTAAAATTGATACAAAAAAATTATATTAAAATTTCCTGGGATACCAGATAACTGGGGCAAATATGGTTTTTTTCAAATTTTAAAAAACTAACAGAAATGAAATAATAATTAAAGCACATTTAACCGGAACTAATACAACAATTAAAAACATATTCTCGTATCTATAATCAATTAATTAGAAATAATTTATTCAATTCTTGTACTTAATAAATAGCATTATACTTTTTGTGAACATTTATTTTCAAAGAGGTTAAACTGTAAGAAAAGTAATTTTTCTTATAAGATCTAATTGATGATGATTATTATTAAAATTGAATAGATTGCATATTTTGTTTAATTTAACTTTTTTAGTAATAATTCTAGATAAAATACCTTTGAAATTCCTAATCAATTTTTTATTAATGATAATTTGTTAAAATTCTTGAAAATAGTTAAATTAAAAAGAATAACTCATTAAAGTCCAAAATATTAGTTATTTTTGAAATTATTTTGAATTTTAGAAAAAGTTGAATGAAATGAAATTTTAGATTATATGAAAAATTTATTGTTTTTTTAATAAGGATATAATGGAAAAGCTATTCATTGTTTAGCTTAAAATTATTATTTGTTAGACTAGATGATTTTAATTAAATAATATAATTCAATTGAAGAATTTTTATTAAATAAAAAGGAATCATATTCTTTTAAGTCAAATTTTAAAATAATAATGTTAATGGTTAATTTTATTTTAATTGAAGTACAATTTTACAGGTTTTAATGAGAATATTTTTATAACGATAACTTTAGATATTTAAGTAATCTTGATATATGGGGTATATAAAAATTTAAAATATTAATATAATATAATTTAAAATAATTGATTTATAATTTGTAAAAGATTTATAAAAGCTAATAAAATTTATTTAAATAATAATTTATTAATATATTAAAGAATCGAATAAAAGTGATGGAGTTATTAATAATTCATTTTAAATTTATAACTATCGAAGAGTTGTAATAATGTATATATATTATTACCGAATTCTCTAGGCATGTCGTCTTATGTGACAGGTTTTTTTTTTTTTTTTTTTCTTAAGTTCGCGACACCTAATGGGATTTCAGTGCAACCATTTGCCGCCGGGTTTAACAATTAAGTCGCTAGGGGTACGGGCCCGGGATGCCGATCTGTATTTTAAGAGAGTCGGCTACTCCTCCGTGTACGTCATGCGGTGGAAACGCACAAGCGTAGACTACTCGTATTTGTTAAGCCCGCGAGTTAAGGGCCGGGAGTTTCGAGGCCCAACTGAGACCCTCTCGCACCTGTCACAAACTAGTGCACGATCTCCTCAGACTTGCCACATCTGTGGTTGCGCACTAGCCGGACAAATGAAAGTACGCCCCAGCCGAGGCTCGAACTCACCTCCCTGAGCTTAGCCTGTTAAGCCATTGAATGACGCCTTTAACCACTGCGCCACTCAGCTCAGGTTTATGTGACAGGTTACTGACTCGGGTAGACTTCAAAATAGCATGGCGTGTTACCTAGATAGTACGCCACCCTCTCTAAGAGACTGAGATAACACATCATGGCGCCAAAAGCTAGAGATTTCGGTAATAATTTTATTCAGATTAAAAACTGTAAATTACCTTTTCAAAATATTTGAAATTATTGTTCTAAATAAACAAAACAATTTTGGCCAAATACTAGTAATGAGTTTAATCTATAATTTTAGGACAAAAACAATAATTTGCAATAATAAGCAAATTTTAGGTAAGACTTATAAACTTATTAAATCCATTATTTAAATTTTATTCTTAAAAATTGATCCCAAAAGCTCCAAAAATTTTAAAATTTAAAATGATAACTGCACAAACCGTATATTTCCCAGTAATATTTAATAATTTATATGGATATATTTAAATATATTAAAATAAAGTGTTACAGTTCAATTATGGATAATAATTTTTCAATGTTATAGATTTTATTGAAATCTAATAAAAAAATACATTAAAATTTTCAAATTAAATTCTTTTTAATTTAAAACAAGATTTGAGGGCAAACTATGAATAAAATCCAAAAAATTTGTAATCTCTTTAAGAAATCATAGTTTAAAGAATAAATTGAAATAATATTTGATAAATAGTTACAGTTTTGAATTTAAATCAATTTGTATTAATAAAAGGTTTAATTTGAAGTTAATTAAGCTTTATATGAGAATAATAAAATGAATAATTTTATTTTAATTTAAAAATGAATAAATATACTTGTATTGATCAAGATTATATTGACTTTTTGTGAAATTGATCTTAATCATTTGTAATCCTAGTGTCAAAAAATGAATGAATGAAAAGTTTCTCAAATCAATTTTAAACTTATTTCATTCATTTTATTAGTTTAATAAAAAAATATTAAAATTATGCATTATACAAATTTTATTAATATTATTTTCAACAATGAACTTAAACTTTTAAGAATGATTTAAATGTTTAAATGCTTTCCAAAAGAACAAGACACAAATATTTGACAACATAATTTTCAAATCAATCTTAATTTTTATAAAAAATATTAGAAATTTATAATTTTAAGATTATTTTTTTTGGGAAATTCCGATATTATTATTATTATAATTCACTTAAAATAATTTATTCTACCAAGTAGGTTTTTAAGTTTCTACTGATTAATGAATTGAATTGTTTATCGAATAATTAGTTCTTTTATTTGCAAACATTAAAGGAGTTTAATCTCAAATTATTAACAAATTATTATTCAAAGGAATCAAATGACATTTGAATAAAAAGGTCACTACATGTGTAACCTAACAATTATTAGAAATATAAAATCATATATTAAAATGATTTTAATGAAAAATTTACAGTTTCGAAAAAAAATCATAAAATTGTTTTTTATTAAAAATATCCAAAGTTTGTCTGATAATGTTTAAAATGTATAAATAGATAGCTATGATTAAAAAATTTTAAATACAAATTGAGATTTGATTCGCATTTTCTTCATTTAATTCAGAGGTATAGTCAACATTTCAAAAATATCCATATTTACAAAATTAATTTATTACTTAAAAATTTATAAATTCGAAAACTATTTGAAAAAGGCTTTTATAAGCAAGTTACCTTAACTTTAGTCACAAATAAAGTGAATATTTATTTGTGTATATATTTGTCTTTTAAAGTGTGTTATAAAATATAAAAGTAAATCAAACGAAACAATCAGATAAAGCTTTTAATTGTTAGTAATCTTGTGAGTGAAACTTTGGCTAAAATGGTCTAGTGTTATTAAAATGTCTAAGATTGCTTATTCCATTTTTGAGTTCGAGATTTTGGTTAAAAACATCAAAAATATTTTAAAAGGTTCAAATTTAATCGAATAAATAAATTTATTTCTTGATATAAAATTACAGTTTTTATTAAAAATTACTTTGATTTAAGAATGTTCAAAGCAAAACTAAATAGTTTTATATTTACAATTATTCAATATTAATATAAGTAAATAATTTTAGAGTAAAACCTTATTAGAAAAAGATTTTTTTTTTGTTAGATAAACAATAATTTTTGGGGAACCCACTGGTCAATCACAAGAAAGGACACAAAAATCATATTTGAAATGCTTTTATTAAAAATAATTAAAAACAAAACATTTAACCCAAAATTGTGACCAAAAAATGGTAAACAAATGACACACAAAACATGAGTCATGACCAGAACTCAAGAGAAGTGTAGGCAATGTTTGCCAAAGAATTCGTTTGTTGTATGTAATATAATACGTCTATCGATTTTTAAAAATATTTTGACTTTTCAAAAAATAAAGCAAATATATTTAAAAACTTTTAAAACATAGTAAACATTTACCATTAAATTTTAGGATTTATATTTCATTTTTGAATTTGCAAATTTAGAAATATTTAAACTTATTTAAAAACTCAATTTATTAAATATGTTATAATTATATCATCTATTAATTGTATTATTATATTTTAAATGCTTTTAACCCATAAATATTTTGGTGAATATTATTAATTCAATAAATTTATAAAAAATTAGTAAAAAATATTTTAATTTTTAATTTTTGCATTTTAGTTTTATTAATTTAATAAAACAAATTTATTTTGATTTATAACATAATTTTTCATAACAATAGTTTGAAATATAAACTGCTTTAGCTTTGGCACAAAGTGTTTATTTTGTTAAAGTATCAACATTTTTATGTAAACAACATTTATTAATATTCAAAAAATTTGAATCATTTTTAATCATTTCGGTATTTAAAAGTTTTTCAACTTTGAATTTCAATATTTCGTTAATATCAACGAGAAGATCTCAGAAACCATTTCCACCCAAAATATGGAAAGTTAATATATCATCTTAATAACCGATATATTTATATTTTCATTAGGTTAGTGGAAAATTTCTTCATACAACAAACCAAATAAATTTTAAATCGTTATTTTGGGAGGGTATTTTGGTAAACCTCGACAGACCTAGTACTTTTCCATAGAAGAAATATAAAGGTTTTAACGCTACAGGGGGTATTCTTATATTACAATTATTCTTATATTACAAATGCTATGTTTAAAATGTTTAAGATTTTTTACTTTATAAGGCAATGTTATATTGAAAATAAACTGTTTTTTTTAAATTTTTTCCAAATTTTTTCAATTTATAAATTTTCTTTTTCATATTAAATGTTTAGTTAAAAGTAGTCTTTGTTTGAAAGTCAACTTATTTTATTGAATTGTTTATTAAAATTTTTAAATATTTTTGTTGGAATTATTAATTCACAGGTAATTTCTTTTTATTCAAAATTAAAAAATTGTTCTTTAAATTTAGGAGGACTTTTACTATGAAAATAAAAAGGTAATTTGATAATCTTTTTAAAATTTTATATTAATTAATTCTTAAAGAGAATATTTCTGAAAAATAACAATTACTGGAATAAATATTTCAACTAATTCTATAATCAGTGAATTAAACATATTCACATCTAATGTATAACTAATTGATGTTAACAAAAAAATGTTTCTAATTCTACAACAAAGCCAACAAAACAAACGAAACCTACAAAATCTACAAAACTAACAAAAATAACGAGATCAACAAAACCAAATATTACAACAATTTCAGATCAAAAAATGAGAGCCTAAAACATTGTTTAAAACCGAAATTAATTTGATAGTTATTATTAATGTTTGTATTATGTAAAAAATATTTTGGTATTAAATAATTTTGTTATTAATCGAAGTGTTATAAATGAGTATTTTAATGAGCTTGATCATGATACATTTTTTAGGTAATTGATTTTTTTAGTTTGTCTTATCTAAACTTTAAATAATAATTTTAAATAAAATAACTTTGAAATTTCAAATAATTTCAACCAGTGGTGGCAGCGGTCATATCTATTCGATTCAGACAGGCTTAGTCCAACAGTTATAATAGAAGTTCTAATGACCGCTGCCACCACAGGTTGTGTTAGCTTTTCGAGACTTTTAAAAAATTGATGTAATTTAATCCTGTCTCCAAGATATACATATCCATCGCACTTAATAAAAATAAATATTAATTAAAATTAGTTGGCATTCAATTCTATTCAGTGTTTTAAAATTCAAATCATTGACTGTTTGCAACAAAAAAAAGGATATAAAATTGCGCAGATGTGCAAATGTGAAATTTCGATAAGCATGGATAATCGATGCAAACAATAAAGCATGTTCAAAAATTATTTTTAATAATTTTGTAATCAATTAAATTTTTTAATTAATGAGGCATGCCCGAGGTCTCTACCTACTATGTTTCAATCAAATTTGTGTTTATCTCATGTAAAATTGACATTTTAAACAAATTAAACAAATAATTCAATAAATTTTTGATATGTCATATTAAATGCAATATACAGTATTTATCAAAACATGGAATTATTATATTAATTTTAATGAAAATTTGCCCAAAGTTTGGTTATAAATGAATTTTAATTAGGTGAAATAATATTATTAAAATTAAAATATATAATAATTTATTTATAAAAATTTTTATTAAATCAAAAAAATTAATTAAAACAATTAATTGAATATTATATTTCAGTGCGTGTAATTTGTATATTTTAAATTAATGTTCATTTTTGAGTTAGTCTTTAAAAACAATAGTGTAATTGTTTTAAAATGTCAAAAATTTGTCAAGACAATTATCATCCGCGAGAATGGGAGTGTTAAAAATCACCATAAAAGAACTGGAGAAAAAAGTTGAAGAATTGAAAGAGAAAACAGAAGAAGTGAAAGAAAAGTTAAAGAAATTAGAAAAAGAAAAGAAAGAGTGGAAAGAAAAATTTGGAAAGATAGAAGAGGATTTCAAAATCTGGAAAGAAATGAATAATATTAAAATTAAAATATTACGAATGGAAAACAAAGAATTAAAGAATGAGAAACAAGAGTTGCTTCCTTAAGTGAATTGTATTTCATAATTTTCAAATTTATATAATTATTATTCTTTTTATTTTATTTTCTATACTTTATATTTAATCTTAATATTTTGCCATGGATTATTTTGCCATGGAAGGCAATTTTTATCTTTTTTCTCTTTTTTCACATTAATTATTTTATTTTATTGAAATTGATTTTTTTAAAAAGTGGGTGTATTGTAGGCATTAACTCCACGACTAATATTTGTTTATAACAACAATTATTGTATAAAATTGTTTTGCCTTATGTGCCGCTCACACACTCTAAAAATTTGTGCTCTTGTGTATGAGCTTTAATGTACAATTTTTAGTTTTGTTCTGTGCTCTCTTTTTACTCTATAATTGATTTCAATAAAAATTATTATATCTATTGAATATTGTGTTGTCCTCCGAAAGATTGGCCTACAACTAAATTTATATCTCAAGGGTATTTTTTAAGATTCTTATTAGATTACTTAAAGAAAAATAAAAAATAGGGAAATTAGCAAATGCTGAGTAATAAGAAAGAAAAAAGAAAAACTTAAAAATAAGGCAAAAATTAGAGATAAAGATGAGAAGAAAGAAGATAAAGACGACATTATTTGCCTACTCTATCGGTTTATATAGAAATTACATATAAAATTCGTTATCTTTTTGATCAGACTATATTTAAAAGGAGTCGTACTTATTTTACATAAATAAGTAATGTTTATAAGTATCACTTCTCTACATAATAAAACAGTACCTTATTAATAGAAAACAAAATTGTGAATAAATTCCGCTTCAAATTCTAATCCAAAGAATTGATTTTTATTACTATTTTTAAGTTAATTTCGGTTTTATTGATTTAAATTTCACTGGCTATCATAAAATCGGACCCGACTGGATAACCCACTAAAAGAATATAAAACTAAATTTTCCATTTAAATAATTTTTTTGCCGAAAATGAGCAAATCATTAATTTTGATTATTTTGGATGAGTGTAAAATTATGTCCACAAGTAAATTTTGTTATATTATAATAAATGAATTTTCTTTGATATTTATTTTTATTTAGTGCGATGGAGAGGTATATCTTGGAGACTTAGATCTTTAAAAATCAAATTATAACTTTATTTTATTGATTCATTAGAGGTAGCAGCAGTGATGAAACTCGAGCACCAATTCTGGAGAAGCGAGCACAACCAAAGGTGGCAGCGGTTGTGTCCATTCAATGCAGACCTTGAACGCTCAGTTGTCCAAGGTTTTTATTAATTTACTAGTTTAATACATATCTCTTTGCATCAACATCTCTCTCCTCTTTCTATCGATTATTTTCCTGCTCTTATTCTCACACTTCTTCCCTCTTCTGCACTCACCTTCTCCCGCTTTCTCATAGTTATACAAGGTGAAATAATTATCTTAAAATTTAAAAATATATTAATTCAAAAAAATAAATAAAATAATTTTCTTCTTCCATAGCAATATGTAATAATACTAATCGTTAATTTAAATAAATTAATTTGAATACTTTATATTAATATAAAATAGCTAAAATAATAAATAAGATAACGACTAATTTTAAGCTTATGATTTTGAAAGATAATTAACTACAAATTTTAGATAAATTTACAGTATTTTAATATAATTTAATAAATGTTTTCATAGAATAACTCTTAATTTTACATCAAATGAAAACGTAAAATTTTGCCAACATAAAACTTTAAATTTAGAAATTTACAGTTTAGATAAATAAACTTGATATTTATTAATAATAATTCAACTGTAAAATTGTATTAAAATTAATTATTAACAAAAAAATTATCAAATAATATTAATTATAAATGAATACTCACTTTACTTAAAATATAAATAAACAAGGTTTGAGGGCAAAGCTATAATCACTACATTTATGAAGATTTTTCAGAAAGATAGGGTAATCGAAAAGGT
>JAQIXI010001447.1:0-13667 GCA_034700165.1 Galumnidae sp. Gr-Ori-00277 | reverse complement strand
TAAGAATAAATAAATATTTAAAATATATTCTTATATTTTGGAAGTAAAAGCACTTTTTAAAATAACTGGAACTAACTACCCTAGTTTGTTTATTCACAAATCGTTTAATTAAATTTAAGTCTCAAAATTTGCATTATATTAAAATTTTTATGAATAAACTATCATATAGTATATGATAGTCTATCAATGAAATAGAGTAAGCCTAAAACAATGATTAATATGAGTAAAACTATCTATCAAGGTGAATAAATATCAATAAAAAAGTATAAACATGTATGAAATTCAATAAAAAAATACTTATAAATAATAGGTTATTTGTATGTTTCACCTTGTTACTCATTCATGATTGATAATTTTACTCATTGTTTTAAGTTTACTCTAATTCATTGATAGTTTATTCATAAAAATTTTAATATAATGCAAATTTTGAGACCCGATATTCTGGTGAAGGAGTGGTCGTTGGCACAAATTTTTTACATAATTTTAAACTATTTACCAAGATGAATATTATGGCACTTCAATATCAGATATTCTCCTTCATCGATCTCCTATTAAGAATTTTAATTAAGAATTTTATTTTTAATATTCCAAACAAAAAGTTTATAAAGAGTCGAAAGAGTCGATAACCTCTCAAATAGTAATTTATAGTCAATTATAATCCTCTGCAAAATGAATGCTTTTCCTCTCAATTTTGAACTTTAGATATGAATCGATTAGAATTTTATAAAAAAAAGTTATCAAAATGATCTAGTTAAATTTATAATATGACTTCTGTCGGATATAGGTTTAAATTTTCTTAAGATTTCATAATTGCATAGAATTTTAAATACAATTAAATTGAATATTTATTTTAGAAAAATGACATCAAATAAATTATTGGTTTAATAGGAAAAATAGTATATAATTCTTAGTCTTTAAACTTGGTTTCGATTCGTCATTATTTTTGAGTTAATCCTAAAAAAAATATTTTTTAATAAATGGTAAAAAAGTGAACCAATTTTTTACTTTTTGAATGTTTTGCTCAACAAATTCGGATCCATTTTTGACAATATTTCTGACTCTTATGAATGAGAACCAAACGAAGACAATAGTGAAGATCTGGACTAAAACGAGGGGCAGTTGACATATATGAAACCTTATCATTGAAATGAAGTCAATTACGGCAAAAATTGTGATAATCAATGCAAAAGTCAGTGTATAATACAAGTGTTCATCAATTGTGGCACAGATTCCAATCATTGAAATAATGGTCACAAAAATGGTATCGAAAGCGAAACTCAATTTTCGATTTGTTTTTCTTTTGGAGAAATCGCTTTTCGTTTCGTTGAAATGTTGTTTAAATCTATCGGTTTCTACAAAACTACACATTGAGTTAATCAGAGATAAGAAGATAAGAATAATACAGAAAATAATTAAAACCCATTTATTACTCAAAATATTTTTCAAATTCATTATAAAATATTGAAATTAAATAAATTGAATACAAAATTATTATTTCTTTTAAACTCAGACTAAAATTATAATCAAAAATAATTATAATAAAAATAAAAATAACGAATATTTGACTAAATTAGGCGAAACAGAATAGAGTACTAATTAAACCCTATTTCTCTTATAAATCTACAATCAATTAATTAACAGTTAAGTTAACGGTAATCACTTTAACTAATTGTTATCGCCCGCAGACTTAGCTTTAGTTTAAAACTGAACACTTGTTTTGTTTTAACCATTAACTAACCAAAGCATGAGGCTTACCAAGCTAATTGTTGAGCTTTAAACCAATTAACAATCAGAATTTAAGAAATTATGGGTCGTTCGTATACTTTGTTATTTTCAGGACAGGACAGGACGGGATCAGTCTTTAAGGGAGCGGAACAGGGCGGGACCCGATCTCAGGGAGTTCTTCGGGAATGGGACTCAATTTTTTCAACTTTTCGGAGTCTAATATAGATTTTATGGCGATTTTTAGTGATTTTTCAAAATACCCCCACTCTTATACCCTCCCTTGAGTCGAGATCCATCCCTGGTATTCATTATTTCTAATCGCATGAATTGTTGGCCACCGACAGGGGTGATGATAAGTACCCCGTTGGTAGTCATACCGAACATCGAAACTCTTATGACTATAAGTTTGATTTGATTCCGAAATGTGTGGCAGATGTGAGTCCAGACCTCAAAGTAAAACATTTTCTGAAACAATTTGGTCAACGACTCCGTTAGCTTTAGTCAGATCTGAATTGGAGACAAAACCCACCAAAATCTCATCTGAAGAGAAGTTGACTAAAACTAATACCAAAATTGAAACAATTGGAAAGAGTTGGACACTGAAGTTCATTGAAAAGAAAGGCTCAAAGACTTGAACTCTATCGACAACTATTCCGATGAAGATATCGTTGTCTGAGAAAAAGGCACTTTTCATATGAATTCAAATGAAAAGTTCGGTTCTCAGACACACAATAAATCAAAGCCACAAAACTCTGGAAACGAACAAAAATCTTAATTTTTTTCAAAAAAGTTTATTAAAATTAATTCTTTTCATTAATTCAATTGATTTCAAATATATTCGAACAAAAATAGTTTTTATTCAGAAATTATATTCAATAAAATGTTTGAAATTCAATATTTTGTCGAAAATAAATCTTTGAATGAAATCAAATATTATTTGAATGTTTAAAATAATGAATAAAATCAAGAATTTTGTTATTAAATGAATTATCAAAGAATCAAATTTATTGCATAAAATAAACATAACATAACATAAATGAACCATGCTCATTTGATAAATAGCTAAACACATGTCATTTACAATAATTTATCTTTTAAAAAATTGTATTAAAATACATGTATTGAATTTTATGAATGAGTAATCAGCGATAGAGTGAGTCATATATATGACCTAGGACAATTTACGTACATTCGAATTTCGAACACATCACTCACTTAATGTTCTTCAATAGAGAATAATTTCTCCGCATTTCATAAGAAACTCGTTTACAAATACACGAGTTTTAAAGTGACGTCAAATGTTTTGTTACCGCTTTATGTTTTGTTTTCCTATACTTTTCTACAGGAATTTAATGAAAAGTGTACTAAATTTGTGAGAAAAATAAAAGCAAAACAAAAGGTATTTCGCAATGAATGCAAACAAGAGTTTAGTTTTTGTCTGAAATTAGTTTTGATTACAATCTCTACGATTTTAAATCCATTGTTTCGCTGAAAACAATGAAAACAAATCACAATTATTTGCAAATATTGAACACAAAATCTTTGAAATTATGGATAAATTATTGATAATAATTCTTATTCTTCGTTTGTTGCCATCGATTGGTTCTAATGAGGTATTCATTAATTGTGTGAATCTAATGACGATTTTAAGGCTAATTGTCTTTTGTTTGTTATACTGAAAGCCAGTGGCCATTAGAGAGGCCTCACTATTGATATCAACTTTGGACGGAACTCTTCATGCAGTGGGACAGCGATCGGGGATAATCAAGTGGTCACTCAACGAATCACCGATTTTGAGGTTACCATCCATTGAAAACATCACTTCAAGACAACAACTCAGGAAAACACTGTTTTTACCCGACCCTAAAGACGGCTCTCTTTATCTCTACAACGGTTTCAGGTCTGAACTCAAACACTCTTTCATTTCAAATAAAAATTTATTAAAATTTATTTAAAAACATCTGTTTTTTCATTTAATTCACTATTAATTTGACTCAAATTTTAATGAGTTTTAAGTGAAGACATTCTCTAATTTTGTTTTCATTTATTCTCCTTTTGTTTAAGTCTAGAGTCAAATGCATTTCAAAATATCTTTAATTTTATTTTTTTTATTGATTTGAATATCGTTTGACTCAAAAGTAATGACTTTTTCCAAAATCAATAAATTCTATTGAATTACATTTTATGTCAAAATAATTAATAATTGATTGAAATGTTAGTGCAATCGACGAATACTCTGAGAGGGAGTCATTGGAAAAGTTACCCTTCACTATTAGCGAATTGGTTGCCTCTTCTCCCTGTCGGTCCTCTGATGGCATTCTATATACTGGAAAGAAAAACGACGAATGGATTACAATAAACGCACAGACGGGTCAAAAAGTGGATGTTCTCAACTCTGATACCCCAATGTGTCCTTCGCCGACCACTTCCTATGAAACGGAGGCATCAAATCTTTTATTTCTGGGAAAAAGTGAATATCAGTTATCGATTTTTGACTTAAAAAGCAAAGAAAAGACCTGGAACCTAACTTTCGTCGACTTTTCTGCGTCGGCCGCGACTTCAGTCCCACAAAATTCCTATGAATTACTTCATTTAACTTCGAGCACAACCGGAAGAATCGCAACAATTGATTTGTCGAACGACGCCAACAGATTCTTATGGACGCATCAATTTTCGTCGCCAATTATCTCAGTATTTCAATTCAATGACGGCATTTCTCCCGCTCTAAGACGAGTTCCCTTTTCAACGATAGGCGGAGCGGTTAACCCCCGAAACCTGCGTAAAACGAGTCCATTATACCCATCGTTATATATCGGAGAAATGCCTGAAACAAAGTCAATGTATGCGTTGTCCACTTTAGTTGATTTATCGCAAACAGTACTCATTCCGACCAAAAGAACGAGAAATCTTCAAATCGAAGGACCGGATAAACATAAGTCTATTGATTCAATCCGAGAATATTTCAATATTTTGGTTTTCGGTTATTACGAATATCCGGAAATTATAAAAAGCAATTTATACACTCAGTTCCAAATCAGTCAAACCCCTAAAAACAATTTATTGACTGAAGAAAAGGACAAATTATTTGAGAAATCAGACGTCATTTCAAATTTATCGCCAAATAATTCAAATCTTGACGTTAATAGCAATTATATGGAAGCCTTGCGCACAATTATAACATTCCTGACTGGAGTCACAGCATTTGCGGTTATTATTTATTTAAATCTAAGAAATTCTAAATCAAATATAAAATCAAAACTGAATTCTGATCCGAACTCAGTTACTGTCGGAAAGATTAATTTCGACACCAAATCGATTATAGGTCGGGGCTGTTCCGGAACCTGTGTTTATAAGGGACTCTTCGAGAATAAGCAAAAGGTTGCGGTCAAGAGAGTAGTGGCGGATCACTTCGTTTTAGCCAATCGGGAGATAGAACTTCTCCGTTCACTACAACATCCGAATTTGATTCGATATTTTGCCACCGAATCAGATGAAATGTTCAGATATATTGCCATTGAATTGGCGGACATCACTCTCGCAGATTATATTGAAGGCCGAAGTGATGGAGTGGTTATTGATAGCATTCAACTTTTATATGAATCGAGTTTGGGTTTAGCACATTTGCACTCTTTGAATGTTATTCATCGCGATATTAAGCCCCAGAACATCTTAATATCAATGCCATTACCGCCAAATAATGTCAGAAAAGTAATGATTTCTGATTTCGGTGTCTCTAAAGTATTGACTTCAGATCAACTCTCAACCGAAGTGTCAGTTGCTCTCAAAGGTACAGAGGGTTGGATCGCACCCGAAGTATTAAAGTCTAAAGTGGACAGAACCACATTTAAGCCGTCAAAACCTATCGATATCTTTTCGATGGGATGTTTATTTTATTACACATTAAGTAAAGGTCAGCACCCATTCGGGGATCACCTCCAGAGACAATCAAATATAATGAGCGGTCGATTCGATGTCGATCTCATCAAAACTGAAGAGTCTTTCTGTGAATTCAGTCTCATTGAGTCAATGCTAAGCAATGATCCAAATTCTCGACCAGAAATCGAAGTCGTTGTAAAACATCCGCTCTTTTGGGGACCAAATAAAGCGCTTCAGTTTTTGCAGGACGTCTCCGATCGCATTGAAAAGGAACCAATCGATTCACCCGTTGTTACATCTTTAGAGAGAGGAGGGATTGATGTCTGTCGGGGAGACTGGAGGCGACACATATCTATTGAACTGCAGACGGACTTAAAGAAATTCCGTTCTTATAGGGGTTCTTCTGTTCGCGACTTATTACGAGCGATGCGTAATAAAAGACATCACTACCGGGAATTGCCTCCAGAACTACAGGAATCGTTGGGAAACATTCCTAAACAATTTGTTGAGTACTTCACTTCAAGGTTTCCTCGACTTTTAATTCACTCCTATATTGCGCTACAAATGTGTCGAACGGAAGACATATTTGAGAACTATTATCACATGAATTCCATTGTCTTTGAAGCCCTTCCACGAACGGGAATCAAATGGTATATGAAAAATAACGAAAATTTGATGCCTAATGGACTACAGAGTGAAGATTCACTCGAAACTATTAATTGGAAGAGTTGTAAAAGAAAAGGTTCACCCGTTAAGAGACTCGAAGTCATTGATATGTCGCCAAAATTTGAAAATAAAACAGAAAATTGACTTCAAAACTGTTCCGACAATTATTGACATAAATATTATATATATTTGATATTCTATTACTTTATTCACTTATTTTTTGCACAAATAAAGCAAAAAATGTTTTTATTCGATAAAAAATTAAATGATTATAATAACGATTATAACGCAAATCTTCTTCTGTTTGTTCCCGAGTCGTGTCTCTGTAATGGATATAAAATGAATGCAAAAAAATAGTTTGAAAGAGACTAACCTTAAGAGCCCACTCATATTCACCGAATTTTGAATCGAAAGTTCCCTTTTGTAGAGACCGTAACTTAAGTGTAAAACGCGGTCCGATCTCTTGAATCGCAACTTTTGAGTTGTTTTTGAATTCATATCTTTTATTTAATTAAAAGAAATTTAATTTTATAATTAGAGTAATGAGTGAAAAACCTGTGGTGTCGGAAAAATATGTAATCTCTTTGATTATGAAAAGTGACGACTCGTCTCCCTTTAAATTCCGGGTCGTAATGGAAAACAGAGGCCATCATTCGAGCGATTGAGTGCCCGAGTCTTGTATTGAAGTTATTCAGTATTACTTCAGGTCTATGAGTGCTGTATTGCGCCCTTTTCTTAATACAATTATCAATAAATTTAGAATCAAAAGAATATTTTATGTCAAACCTTAATATCTTTACAATAGCGAACACTACTCAGTCTATAGTGAGCTGTCGGACCGTTGGGTAAATGGACGTGAAGTAAGCCATCTGTCAATTGAAACGATTCGTTAAACAATTAATGATAAGAAATATACTCTAGGTATTACTCGGTTTTCTCCAGTCTTCGTTAATAATCAAAATATCGGTATAGTGTCGTTCGATGGCCGCCCCAACCATTTTCTTAACACTGGATCTATTTCTCCACCGAAACTCTGAGTTTGGAATCGTTTGTTTGAGTTCCCGACAAAACTTAATAGTCTTTGTGTGCGGATTATCGCTGGAAGTGATGAGTACTTTGGGTTCCACTTCTTTACGAAAATAGGCCGACATTTCATCCAAAGACTCATCGATTTTGATCTCTTCATCGTTTGGATCGACAAATGTTTCGTCCAATTCTCTCATCGAATCAATAGTTTTCGGAACCAATTTTTGGGCCTTAAATACAAATTAAATTCTAATTGAGACCAAACCTTAAGAGAACAAACCTTTTCGCCCAAAGCTTTGGCTTCATTTTGTCGTTGTCTTCGCGACTCTTTCTTTGCCTAAAAATTAAATTAAATTATATTACCTAAATAAAATGAAAATACAATAAATAAAAACCTCTTTTTTTTCTTTCTTAAACTTAATATAGAGTTCTCTTCGTCTCAATTTGTTCTTAATTTTAGACAATAAACTCATTTCCGGGAATAAAACTTTGTTGTTATCTTCGGCAATGGCTTCATTATTGTCTTCATTTGTGTCTTCAATGGTTTTGTTTTCATTTAAATCATTGTTTGATTGATTGTCTTCAGAGTTATTGTCATTTGAATCATAACTTTGTTGAAAACCACTTTCGTTATCCATTGCCTCAAATTCTATGTCTTCTACCTCTTCTTCGATGTCCTTTTTCTTATTTTTAGGCATTTTTAAAGTCAAAAAAAATTAATTAAATGAAAAAAACGACAAAATATTGAATTAAAGTCAAAACATGTGTTCAGTATTTGAGCGCAGAATCAGTGAAAGCTTTAAATACTTTTAATGTTTATGTAATGCAAACAAATTTTACAAATTTTTGTTTACTTCAAACATATTTCAATTAAAGCGAAACGAGAGAAAAGAGACATCAAAATCCATGACAATTATCTTAACTTAGCTCTGATTAAATCGATTATATTATTGATAACTTTCTTTTAATTTTAAATGTTTTAAGTGATTAAATTATCTGAAAATTATGGCATTAAGTCTTAAAATACGACCCTTTAGTTCAATATTGAAGCGATCGCTTCCAGTGGTTAACCACTGCTGTCAAAAACGTTATCTCAATTTACAAGAATATCAAAGCAAACAATTAATGAGAAACAATGGCGTAAGAGTTCAACGTTTTTCTGTTATCGATTCTGAGGATCAAATTAAGACTATTATTGGGGATCCGGACATCAAATACAATGAATGTCCGTCCGCTGACACCGACCGCAAGACTTCGAGCGAAGAGTTTAATCAGCTCTCATTGTCTGATGTCGAAGAATATGTTATCAAGGCTCAAATTTTGGCCGGCGGTCGAGGAAAGGGTCACTTTAGGAACTCAGGAATGAAAGGAGGCGTTCAGTTGACTAAAGACAAGAATAAAGTAATAGAAATCAGTTCTAAAATGTTAAACGACTTCTTAATCACCGCTCAAACCACTAAAGAAGGAGTTTTAGTCGAAAAAGTGATGATCGCAGAGGCTCTCGATATTAAGAAAGAGTTATATTTGGCAATACTTCTGGACAGAGCCAGTAATGGACCCGTTATTGTTGTCTCACAGGAAGGAGGGGTTGACATTGAAATGGTCGCCGAAAAGAAACCCGAAGCTATCCTTAAGTTTCCGATTGATATCACTTCAAATCTCGAAAATTTAGACTTAGATTTTGCCAAAAATGTTGCCAAAACTGGTTTAGGTCTGAGCGACGCTCTGGTAGAGGACGCGGCAAAACAGATTTCACGTCTTTATAAAATGTTTATCAAATTGGATGCGCTTCAGATAGAAGTGAATCCCTTCGGAATCACAGCAAACGATTCATTGGTTTGTTTCGATGCAAAAATGAATTTCGATGAAAACGCGTCGTTTAGACACCAATGGATGAAACAAATTGAAACCGAAAACGCATCGCATGAAGACCCGAGAGATCAGTTGGCGCGTCAGTATAACCTCAACTTTGTTCCGATGGACGGCAACATCGCTTGTCTGGTAAACGGTGCGGGTCTGGCGATGGCCACAATGGATATTATCCACCACTACGGGGGAAGTCCGGCCAACTTTCTCGATGTCGGGGGTTCTGTCAATCAGTCCGGTGTTGAGAATGCCTTTCGTTTGATTACTGCCGACAAAAAAGTTCGCGCGATTTTAGTCAACATATTTGGAGGAATTGTTAATTGCGAGACAATAGCGAAGGGACTGATAGCTGCTAAAAGTCTGGTCAAAGTTCCGCTCATCGTTAGATTGGAGGGAACCAACTCTGAAACGGCCAGAGCTCTACTCAGCGATGTTTCAGATATAATATCGGCAACAGATTTGGACGACGCCGCACAGAAAGCCGTCCATTCGGTTGTCATTTAAGTGCATTTATTATAGTTTTTATACTTCTATTGATTCAAATCGTGTTTTTCTAAAAGTGATTACAATTTTAGAGAACTTCCAATCGATGTCTTGTTATTAGAAAATCACTTTATTTTGTATTTTTGTTTATTTAAATTAAATAATATTTTGCAAAAAAACGGATAAATTATTGAAATTATTTTAAGGCAATGATTGGGAGAAATTGTAAAAGAGATGACAACTAATAAATTGGTTTAATTTCTTGAGTTATTCCTCTCAGTTTCCATAAGACATTCTCTGACCAAAATCCTGGCGTGAATTATACCCCTTTTGAGTCTTTCGGCGGAACTCTTTGAACCGGAATAAGTCGGACGAATATCTTTACCTTAAATTTGATTAAAAACATTAAATAAATATATAATTAAATGAAATAAGAGTTAATTCGGACCCAATTCTTCGATCACTTGAAGTAATTGAGCGTATTTTGAGGTCGAATTTGTAGATAATTGGACCGGACTTATACTCAATGAAGACATTTGCGATGGCGTTAAAAGTGTTGGAACTCCTGATGTAAACGATGGCTGAACTGATGGCATTCCAGACGCAACCATTTGTGAGATAATCGCCTGTTGTGTTGTCTGACCCGACAATGGGGTCAACACAAGCGGGGAATCACTTGAAGTCGGCTTTTCTTCCATAACTAAATCCATAGTTTTTTTGACAAAAATTAGACCAAAAGATCCAAAATATTTATTTGATTTAATTTCTAAGACTTAGAGTTGTGGACAAAGAAAAGGAAAGAAAATTGTCTTCAGAACTGAATATCGACTCAAAACATAATTTGAGTCAAATTTTGCGAAACATTTATAGAAAACGTAATGTTTTGTAATTCAAAGTATTTAAACGAATTCAATGATTATTTCACTTAAATTTTATTAAATTTAAACTTAAATTAAATATCAAAACATAAATATTTATACAAAAAATTAAAATGTATTCAATTATTTTCAAAATAACTTCACTTTAATCAGAAAATTAATTAAAATATAATAATTATGTATTAAAGACTGAAATATATAATAATTTGACAAAAATATAGACGAATAAAAAGATAAAATGCATTTACGTCCTCGTCTTTAGGGGAGTAGACTATTGCTGTGAGCGTTAAGTGAGCTCTAGTCCGCTGACACCCATCACATAACCGCATCTTTTTTCTCTTTGGATAAGAGATGCAATTTTTGACAGACCTTTTGGGTCTTATTTCACAAAATAAAATTATTTATAAAATATTTTGTTGAGAGATAGGGATATACACAGATATACACTTTAGTACAAATTGAGATCATTTATATTATTTGCGATTTTAAATGAAAACAAAAGATAAAGTTTATAAAACTTTGAAAAACCGGAATACATTGTATTTATTTTTTAGGCTAAACTTAAATAAAAATATGATTCATTTTATGTTTTATTTACAGTTTTCGATATATCGAGTAAAGTAGCATGGTCATGTCAAACCTGTTAACCTTATCGTCGATTAGTTAACAGAAAAGTTATATTAATTTGATGTTAGGGTTTAAAAGATTTGTTTTATACCTATGAGTTAACCCAAACGACAGTTTATTCCAGTGATAAATGACTGCATTTGAATATCTATTGAATTGTTTAGTCGATGGCATTAATGGCATTAAGAACTTAACGATTGAAATATAAAAATATTTCGAATAATTCCTCAGTTTTTGATTTTAATTTTCTTAAAATTGAGTGAAGAATTTCTTCAAAATTAGTCTTTAAAATATAGATTTACATTTAAATGTAATATTAAATAGTTATTAATAATTAAAAATATTAATAATTAATTCAAAGTTTTATAACTTGTATTTATTGAAGAGCTGTCAAAACGGTTGTCATAACAACTGTTGATTTCAACTTTTGTTTACAAATAAAGATCTTTCGTTAAAATTAAAACATTTGGTGAAAGTTATCGCTAATGAAAATGTCATTAATTTTATTTTAATTAAAATAATATTCGCATATCTTTTCAATTCATCGTTTGTTTAGTAAAAGAGGAGTAAAATGGATGTCAACAATCATTTGTCTTTTCCTCAGTTTTTAAATCATGGCTTTCAAGCGATCAGAAGAAACGCATTTTTGAATCTAATATTTCGTTTAATTGTTTGGATGATTCAGGTATGGTTGAGTACCTGGGCTATTATCTGGACATCCATTTTTCTGTACACACTTTTTTACAACTATTACATCCCTTCTGTGTTAACAACAAAAGAAGTATTTCTTCAATACGATTCAATCTGTGATTTAAAGTCAACGAGAAATTCGTGTAAAATTCCGTTCACTACCATTGCTTTGACTCAGGGAAGGACTCCTGAATTAGTCAGAGGACAGACATATAAATTTAGTATTGATATGGAATTACCGGAATCAGAGGTGAATTGGTCTCAGGGATTGTTTATGGTTAGACTCACTCTTTATGACCAAAACAATAACATCGCTTCAAATGTGGCCAAACCTACGGGTCTTAAGTATAAGAGCTCAGCCTTAAGAGCTATCTCTCTATTGCTGTATTGGCCACTCTTTGTCACCGGTTTAGCCGAAGAAACTCAACACATATCTATAGATCTGATAAGTAATTTCGTTGAGGGAAGTCATTCTCGAGTGGGTCCGACCTCTAAGGCTTTACTGGAGTTCGAGGCCAGAGATATCCAAATATATCCGCCGACTTTCCTAAGAATAACTGCGTCGCTGACGGGTCTCCGATATTATATGTATCACTGGTTTATCACTTGTTTTATTGTTGGGACGACTACTCTTTGCTTTTTCCTCTATATTGTGATCGCATTCCAGCGATGGTTTAGTCACTTCCAAATCGATGATCAAAATAATGATAACGACATCAATAATGATATGAATAATGATTTCGATAATGACTTAATAGATGCTAATAATCAAGAAATTGAAGATATAGTAAGAGATGAAAACAATAGAATCGATGACGAAATGGACGAACATTTTGAACACCAATTGAATGAAATTATCGAAAGAAATATAGACCAACCCTTAGAACAAGAACTTAATGAACTGAATTTTACGGGCGATGTCTCCGCCAACGAGAGTGAGTCCAGTGAAGTGAGCAGTACTGTAGTCATTCCTGAGAGTGAAGATGTGGACGACTCACCACCAGTTCCTGATTCCTCTTCTGAGAGATCAAATTCGAACAAATTTTAAAATTAAAGTCAAAACAACTGATTTCTAACAAATTCTCATTTGTTTTATATTTTTTGTTTAATTATGTTTTTTATCGAATTGAGAGATATTTTTATTAAATGTTATTTTAGTATAAATAGAATTAAAGGAATTTATAATAATTGAAATTTTGTGAAAGTTATGCATTAATTCATGATATCATTCATTCAAAAGATTACATTTAATTGAAATTAAGATAAGAATCATTCCTATTGTCAATAAATGTGCGGACATTCCAGCGATTGTTTTAATAAATAGTATTTAAGTGTTAAACACCTAAACTGTGGGAGTATTTCAGTTGTATTTTAGTTGTATTTCCATTTATTTTACTTTTATTCCATTCATTAAAAGAGTTCTTAATTCGACAAAAATGTCGACAAAATTTCAAATTTCATTTCTTTTAGTTTTTCTTTTCATTCAATTATTTGAAAGTAATATAAATGGTATAAATGGTATGTGACTTAAAGCTGTCCAAAAGCTTATTCACTCCTTATCTGATAGGCAATGCGGACAACTATGCCAACCAAGATCATTTTACAATACCGGAAAATTTCTCACAAATTAATATTTCTAATATAGTGTCCAACACTTCGACTCATTCATCATCGCAATGGACAGAAAAATCGACCCTTTCTTCTACTACAGAAAGGAAGAGACCATCAGAAAAGACGACCCGACCCTCAACTACAACAACAGAAAAGACGACCCGACCCTCAACTACAACAACCGTAAAGTCGACCCGACCTTCAACTCCAACAACAGAA
>JAQIXI010001446.1:0-13672 GCA_034700165.1 Galumnidae sp. Gr-Ori-00277 | reverse complement strand
ATTAATCATCAAAGTTAAACATCAATCATATTTTTTGATTACCCGATGAAAAATCTGAAGAATTATCGATTTGTTTTCATTCAGGCGTAGGACTGATAAGATTTTATAGTATTCTTTAGGAATAGTTGTGTATCGGTTTTCTTATAGAATTCATATCTTATAACATATCAAAAGAGACAGCAATGCATTAAAATATAAAGAGAAGAAAAAGAGGTAAAGAGAAAGGGATGAGTGAATGAACGCTCGCCTCTCATCAATCATAGGCGAGTCTCGCAAAGAAAGAAAGCGTATTACCCAAGAAATGGCAGTGAATAAGAAGTTATTGACGAAAAAGTTATGCACTCTTCACAAGTTAGCATACGATCATAGGATCTGATCCAATGGCAATCATTAATCATAACAATGGCTACCTTTACAGCCGTTTACAGTTTTTTACAGTTCTTTACAGTCGTTTAATTTCATTTCGCTCTTTAAAGACCTCTTTTTAAACAATATTGAAATCTTTGTGTCATTTATGTCAGACAACATCTTCACTCTTCCTTTGCTTTGACGATGTCTTTCCACACATTTATGGCTCGAAAACATAGCTTTCAATTTATTTATCGGCTTTAATGGAAAAATTCAAATTCTTGAGTAGTATTTGAGACCCACTTTGCTTTTTATCTGTTTTTTGACTTTGAAAAGTAGACTCGTTTTGCGCTCCAGTTAACCAACTTTTCATATGATATGGCATTCCTATCAAAATGTCACCGCTTTTGAAAGATTTCCAACAAATATAACAAACTTTCGATAATATTTTATTCTTTTCCATAAAAAGCTTTTCAATTATTAATATATTTTAATAAAATTCTTGCCTTACATTCAATACATTTTTATTTGGTTTTCACATTATTTTGAATTTCAAATACAAACAAAAATCTGTAGCAATAAATATGAGACCAGAAAACCCATTCCTCATTTCAGAGACCATTTCCTCTGAGAAATATTAGCCCTGAAATACTCCTTTTTGTGTTTTCTAAAGATTATGAATATATAAAATGATATATTTTTTCATTTAATACTTTCCAAAAATATTCTGTTCTTGAAGTACAGCAAATGTTAAGGAAAAAAAATTCAAAACTAATTTAATTTGTTTGTGGAATCATTTGACGGCAATATATGAGGGGATATGAAAAAAAACTATAGTTATAATTGATGTGACATTTGAGACGACAAAATATTTAAAAAATGTTTATTAAATCTGTCGCTCTTCGTATGTGTAAAACAGATTTATTTTTCTTATAAATTGATTCACTGCCAAAACTTAATAACTCATTAATAGTTATACTTTTCAAAAATTAAGACAACTTTTGTTGAAATTCTATATATTTTTTAAGTTTAAAAATAAAAAGTGACTCAATTAGTATATTTAGTTATGGATGTCATCCATAAAATTATAATTATACCCATGACTATTGAGAAGCTTACCCTAGCTCATTGTTCATTGCTCATTGACGGCGGATAATAAGATTTTATTTAAAAAATGCGTTTCTCTGATATAAATGTTTGGCTTCAGTGAGAAAATACTGAAAATGAGATTAAAGTTTTTTTTATTCTTATGGCGAACGGAATTCAAAGGCCATTATTATCGAAATCGTTTCCACACCTTTAAGAACTTCATTAGACTATCCATTTCCGTCTTAATGTCGTGTCTTTTGATTTGTTGTGCAAAGACTATACATTAAGTCTAGTAATGATTTTGATCGATAACCAGATATTAATTTTGTAACTCTTGGAACGTATGTAATAAAGACTAATATAAATAACATAAGTTATTCGCCGAAAGAGATCTTAATTTTATATGAAATACAGTCGAGTATCGATATGATCAACAACAAATAAGGTTAACTAACCATTAGTGTTAAGTATTTTTCATCATAAACTATAATATCAAAAGTAAAAATGTAATGAATTTTATCAACAAATATCAATAATGCCTTCAAATATGAGAAGAATTTCAAATCAAGAAAAATATGAAATTTTTAATGAGATTAGAAAATGTGTCAAAAGACAAGTGGTTTTAAGTTAATGTCGAAGTATTTAATCAAATCTTATGAAAAGCATCTAAGAGTCTCTGATACTAAATACTCAAAAGAAGAGAAGGTTCTGTTCACTTGAACTAAACAAATGAATAATAAGTTATTTTTAATCTTATTAATACTTATTAAATATTAATATCTTATTCTACATAAAGAATGAGGTAATGAATATGACCCGATGGCAGACCATAAAATTTGAGAACTAATTTTAATAAAAATTGATTAAACAAACACTACTTTCCTTAATTCAATCAAAGATTATTCAGATTTTAATAAATAATTATTTAAATATTTGTGTCCATTATTTACTAATTATATCGAATAAAACTATAGTTTATAAAATGATCATTTGGTTAACTAATCACTTACGTTAAACAAGACTTCATCTCAAATTTTGTTAATATTACTGATTTTAAACTGTATTATTAATTGAATAGAATTCACATTACATTAACAAATAATTTATTTAATTCTAGATCCAAATGAAATATAATAATCTGCCTTGATCCTTTTTACATAACAATATTTCTAAGAATATAACAATTCTTGAATTGCAAGAAAAAAAAGAAGAAACGATATGGTAATAGAGAATTGTCTCGTCATATCTTTTTCAGGAGAATTCATAAGTCAATAGTTGTGTTGTTTTGAGATATCAGTTGTTTTAGTGTTTCTTTGAATTTGCATTCAATTAATCAAAAATTCTTTTAAAATAATTTAAGCGAAAATATTATCGCTTTTTATTTAATGTTTTTCTATAAATCTATAAAATTTTATTTATATTTTCACCCAATGTTTTCTTTTTATATAACATTTCATTTGTACAAGAACAAATAATGAAAATAATATATTTAAAAATCAATATCTTTAAAGCAAATAAAATATTTGAAATAAAGTTTTATATTAAATTATTTGTTATATTTGTGGCACAAATTTTGTATATTTATTACTATATATCCTATATTTGAGTAAAGAATTGATTTAAAAGACTTTCTTTAAGTCTTTTTTATTATATTTTTTTTTTGTTTTTTGTTTTCTGAGTTCTGTTTAAACTGTTTTTAATTCTGAGAAACAAATGAATTGCATTTGAATTAACTTTTTCTCGATTTTGTGAATAATTTTCTTTGTTTTATATTAGAATCAATTGAATGAATGAATGAATTGAAAAATCGATTCTCTCTTTTAATGTTCACTAATTTGTCTCAATTTTGTTTGAATTCAGACTTAATGTTCAAAAGAGTGGAAATACACAAATCAGGAGTAAATTTCTACAAAAAATCTATATTTTGTTGAAACTGCTTTTTTTGATTTCATTTTGATTAAATTATCTAGCATCATTTAATTGAAGCTACATAAAATTGATTGATTAAAACTATATAAAACAAGCATGGTATAAAATTAAAAGCAAAAGTCTTGATTAAAAGTCTCTTTCAATTAATTCTGATTTAATGAAAGATTTGAAAATTAAAGTAATTTTTTTCTTCAAAAGCAGAGAATCGACAAAAACTTCTTTTAATTAGCGCTCAATTAATCGAAAAGAGAAAAGTTATAAAAAATAATTAAATAATTATTCGAGTGATAAATGTCTGTGTCTTTAAAGTAAAGGATTTTTTATTTAGGAAAGTGTTCTCTTGTGCTCTTATTTTCTTGTTAGTGATGTTAACTAAAATGAATGATCGAAATCAATAAGACATTAAGTCTTTCAATGATTTCACAGTTTAATGACTCAATCATTAGTGGGAAGTATTTTACAATTATTATAAAAGACGTCATTTGAATTGAAAATCACTCACTTTTACCATTGATTTACAATTGAAGGCAATATTTTTTCAAAGAAATGAAAATATTTATGTATAAATTTATTGCTATTCCTTCTGTTCTTTTGAAAATTACATAAGAGATAAACTTAATGAAGAAATTTCAAACATATTTTCATAATTACAAAATAGAATTTAATGAAATCCACATCTCATTAATCAGTGATACACTCAGTCTTCATTAAATGTTCAAATGAAAAGAGTAAAAAATTGACTAAAAAGACTAAAAGATACATTTTTTGATTAGAGGCAGTAAAGAATGTGAAAAGCAATCAAAAGTAAAAGTCGTGATATTTCATATGCTTTCAAACTATTGGGCGAACATTAAAACTTGTAAATATTGTCTGGAATTTACGTTAACTTTAGTAAACATTATTTTAATTAAAAAGCGATAACTTTTATCGTTAAATATTTTTCATTAAATTTCATAAAAAGTATAAAATATAAGATAATATTTTTAAAATTAAATGAAAGAACCATTTATTTAATGGAATATAAAAAGATAAACAAAAATTCAAAAATTCTTATAATATTTACTAAACAATAGATTAAACAAAATGATAGTCATATGTTTAGTGAAAATGTTTAGTCAATTCATACATAAGTTATATAACATTACTTATAAGAAAATTTGTGGTAATTGTGATCACTATATGTTCTATAATTTTCACTATAAATTATAAATTAATTTTAATTTTTTAACAAAATTTATAATTAATTTATAATTCAAATTATATTAACTGTTAAGTGATTGAGAGAGTTAGCCCCTTGCCATTTATTTTATAATTAGTAATTTA
Source organism: Galumnidae sp. Gr-Ori-00277 (assembly GCA_034700165.1). Classification (NCBI taxonomy): domain Eukaryota; kingdom Metazoa; phylum Arthropoda; class Arachnida; order Sarcoptiformes; family Galumnidae; species Galumnidae sp. Gr-Ori-00277. Next base: position 8,983 of record JAQIXI010001446.1, on the reverse strand, counting down.
TCAAAATTATCTTGATCAATGAAACTTGCGTATTTTAAATAATTTGATTTAATTTTAATATTATATAATTAAATGATTAAATCAAATTATATAATATTAAAATTAAAACAGAAATACATTAAATGCAAATTCGAAAATGAAATCAAATTTGTAGTCATTATTCCTGAAAAAAGTCATTATTTTTCATAATATAAGTTAAAAAGATATTTAAATTCGTAATTCATATTCCGTTTTAGCGTAAAATTCTATTAATTACATCATTTCATATATCAGTTCTGCTCATTACCTTTAAAATTTTGGCCAAGATAATGATCATAATTAAACTTTTTTGAACTTATTTATCATAATTGAGGTCTCCCTAATTGTACCAAGGCTTTATTTATAATCTAATAATCAAAAATAATAGTCACAAACTATTATAACGATCCAATACTTTCTACAAATAAAGTAGCTTGGTGATATCAAATAAGTTAATTCAATTATTGTAGTTTCAAAAGAAACTTTCTCTTAGAAATATTCCAACAATTATTACTAGAAATATTGTGTATACAATAACAATGTTTTAATATAGGATAGGAATATTTGAAATGTGCGCTTGAACAAGTTAGTAAGTAAAAGGTATACCCAGAAATAATGTTAAATTGTAACTTTTCATGAGTTAATTGTGTGATTAAGGGTTACACTTTTCTATGCGTTAATGATATCCATTGGTCAGTACTTTCATTTATAAAAGAATTTGGACAGAAAAATGATACCACGTACAATTATTTCAACGTACAAAAACGTTGAAATATTTAATATATATTTTATTATTAAAAGGTATAGTTTTAATTGAATTTTATAATAGTATTTACGAATGAGAAATAAATGCACCCACAAATGCACCTTGTTCCGATACCAAGTTTTAAGAAAAGGAGACATTTTTCTAAAAAGTTTTTGAGACAATAAAAACTTCATTTTAACCCAAAACCCAATCGATTGGTTAACCCACAAAATAATAACATTCATTTGGTGTTAGGGGTCAGAAATTTGCTCCACTAAATATGTTAAACCTAATAATGCTTTACTCAACTGATTGGAGACTGTATTTGTAAATTTCAAATGAAAATATAGGGTTTCTGGAGATGTCTCAAACTCTACTCCATTTTTATTGAAATTAAAACCAAAATTTTAATTAAATTAGAGCCAAGACTTGATTTTACGAATGATTTGAACATAGATTTTATTTAATTAGTTTTTACTTCTTTTTTTGTGGTAAAGATTTTGAAGTATCTCTTAAATTATGTAAAATTAGGAACGGATTGTCTTTTCATACATAAAATACAATCCGTATCTCAAATGAAAATATCGAATCATTTGCTAAATAATAGAAGAATGTATTCAATGAAAAGAAGTTTCAGATAATATTACAACAGAATTGAAAGCCCGAGAGATTCTTCTGATTTTCTCCTCTCTTTCTTTAGTTATTGAGAAGGGATTCACTCTTAGAGATGTGAGAATAGAGTCGAAACTCCAGAACAGAATTTCAGCGAATTTCGAGAATTCAGAAAACATAAATAGATATGACTCGAACTGACATTTTTCAGTTTTTTTTTAAATTTTAAGAACTAATTTGATGTCATAAAGTCATAGAATAATGTTTGAGAAATTGATTTTCTGCTCGAATAAAATATTTGAGTTTATCTCAGTTTTCACTCCTCTTGTATTGACTGCTTTTCTTCGCAAATATTTTTAGTTTTTTAGAAGTCCTTAAGGAATCTTTGGAGGACTTCTAAAGAACGCAACTCACAAATCAGTGATATTCACATTTAGAAAGTTTCAGACAAACACTAACGACAACAACTCAAAGATAATGAGAATTTATCAAGATCATTTTTCTAGTGGACATTAATAGACTTCATTTGCTTTTTGTATATAAATTTTTTTGATCGCAAATAATAATTATGAGTGCATTCATGAAATGTCATTCGGAGTAAACCTCTTCTCAGTAATTGTCCTCAGAATGAATAATAATGACATAAAACCATGAGTTCATCGACTCTTCATTAATGGTCTCAAAAATTGGTCTCTTTTTCAAAAAAATGAGAGAATCCAAACATTACTTTAGAGTTGAATCAAATCTTTCACTCTTTTCAAAAAAATAAATATTTGAGAGAAGTTTTATTTTGTTAAACTTCATCGGTTGTGACCAGAAGTCAGAAAAAGACTGTTCTTTTGAGAGAAATGTTGACTCTTTTACATTATATTTGAAAAAAATATTGATTACAACAGGTTTTAGAGTAAATCTAAAAATCACTACATTTAATGTAAAGCAATTTAAAACAATATTTACAAGAATTGAAAGCAAATAACTATGAATTATATCTGAAAATTCATATATTGAGTGAACATTATATTTATATATTAATTAAAAAAATATGAATAATAGTCTATAAAGCAGTTATGACGAAACCAGGGCTTTCGAAATACCTCTCAATTGAAAAATTTGGTAAATTCCCCCCTCGACTCAGGCCAAGACTCAAGACCCTCTCGATCCTCTCGACCCTCTTTGTATATAAAATATTTTGAAGACAATAAAGTATAAACAAAACATTTTCAACATTTTAATCTAATATATTTTAATATAGAAAAGTAATGGAAAATAAAAAGAAGACTAAAAAAGAAGACTAAAAATAGACTAAACTTTAATTGATGTAAGAATTAAACTAAAAAAAATAAAAATAAACATTTTTAAATGCAATACTGAACTAAAGGATTCCAGAAGTAATTCAATCATTTTTTGTGGGGCATTAGACAACGTATATACCCCACTATATACCCCATTATATAACCCATTTTATAGCTCAGTGTTTAAAGTATTGTAAGCCATGTCTGGTGTCCTTCAAATTTTAAAATCTGTGATTCGCTGATTCAAAGACTTTGCTTTGAAGACATTTTTGAGAAAATCGATAATATGTCTAAACTTTTAACAAAATCAATGATCACTTAAGAAAGAAGTCAATAGAATTGTCTTTTAATGTCTTCAGTGATATTTTCTTACATAGAATTGTGATTAATAGATATGAAGAGAATTCAGTTATTTTCTTATCGATTTTGTTTTGTTTGAATACAAAATAATTGATTGAAAGGATTCTCTCGTCTATAAAATGGTGAATATATGTCATTCCTCTCAGATTCCCTTCAATTGTAGTCAAAGAATCATTAACTCGTAAATGATGTCATTAGTTATGATTTATCGCCCAATTTAAGAGTTCACTCAATCAACAAATCATTAGTTTTTAAAGTATGAAAATATTTTATTAGTTAATGATTTTTAGAAAATGATGCATGCTCCTATCAAATAAATAACTTGCAATAAGAAATTTCATTATTTGGTAAATTATAGAATTGTCCTCAAGTTTCAAAGGAAAACGTCTGTTTATTAAAATAAATGTTAAGAATTGCTAGAACATCTAATGCAATAAATAAATTGTGAAATATTTTGATTTAAAAAATTATCTTGCTCAAAATGACAAAAACACAATTTTTAATAAACACTAAAGAAATTGATTTTTCTGTAAATTTCATTAGAAATCAAATAAATGAAATGATTTTCAAAAAATTAAAAAAATCTATAAAACTATTTATAGAACTAAATAGTCATAGATTTAAGTCTTAAGTCTTCAAAATTTTCTTAATCTAAAAAATTAATTAAAAATGATTTCAGAGTTTTTTAAACTTAAGCTTAAATTTTCATTGAAAACACTCCAAATGTTTACATAAAGAATATGATTAAACTTTTTTAATCTATAATATTTTTAATATAATAATGTGAACAGAATTTACTTAAATTTGCATACATTTGTTGAATACACACCTCTGAGGGCGTAGTTTTGTTTAAAGGAATTTCAGAAATTTTATGACTTTTAGTCATTTTTATTCAAATCTTAAATAGAATTGAAAGAATTTTTGATTAATATGCAATTAAAAGAGACTGGATATTTGGAAATATAAAATTTTACATTTTCTAAAAATATCTAAACCTTTAAAAATTATATGAGTGGGATATACGACAACACAAATAATTCTCAATTTATTCAAAAACAAAATAAAAAATAAAAAATAAAAAATGGATAATATTTGCACTAAATCTCGATATCAACGAAAGGAATCACAAACTATTAGACTCTTAACATAGAATTGAATAAAAAGTATTTATCAATTAAATAGAATAAATACGAATTCTTTACAATTAATGTTATATTAGGAAAATTACCCGGATATATAAATCTATACATAATATATAAAAACATTTTAAAAAGTAATAAAAATTGTTTCATTTAAGTTATGTATAAAGTTTTCAATAGAATCTCCCATGGTGCAAGTTTTCTTAGAAATATTTCTTAGAAATATTTCTTAGAATTTCAAGAATTTTTTTCTTAAATGACCACAACTCTAATTTAAACACAAAAAACTATGAAAATTGTTTAAACTCTTAGTCGGAGCCCAAAAGATATTCAGATAAATACAAATATTTTGTAATTAATTTGAATTTAAAGTATTTTTAAGAAAATAGTGTGAACTCAAAATTCTTGGAAATTAAAGTAATAGAAAGTAAAGTAAGTAATAGTTGAGAGAGTTTTTCATAAAAATAGTGAAAATATAATTACTTTGTTGTCAGCGCTTAAAACTAATTTATTTCTAATTAATTGCATAGAAAATTCATTTGAAGTTAAGTGTCTCGGATTAGTCACTTAAATTAAAATGAAATGAAATGAGAAAATCCTAATTCAATTAACAATCGATTTTCATTTCACTAATCATTTCATTAAATGTTTAAATCCATTAATTATTAAATAATTTAGAAATTTTATGTTATTTTGTGAATATATTATTTGTTTAGGAATGTCTTCAAATTGTTTTTTAATGTTTTATGGATTTATTATAATCTCACAAATAATGAGTTTCCATTCATTTGTCATTTTTATGATATCGTCTCAAACTCTCAGACTATTTGATTGATTTAGACTTATTTATAGTCTTTTGTCGATATTATGACCGAATCTATAAAATAGTTAATACTTTAATCGTGAAAAGAAAGTCTCCCAAAAAAATTGTTTCATAACAAAACTTATAAATTGAAGATATTTTTTCATATAAGCAATGAATAAGCGATTGAGAAATGGCTTTCTATTTGAGTTACCATAGTTACCATGGGTACCCTTATCTTAGCAATTATCCCGAGACAACCAAATTTATGTTTAATTCTTGTTATGAATTAATAATAGAGTCTATTAAATAGACTATTCAATAGTCACTATTGAAAGCTGTGAAAGACCAGGGTCTGGATAATAGTAGAATAAGGTCGACAAAGATAAATCTTTAAAATGCCCTTGGTTGATTTTAATCTGAATATTTTAAATTCTTGATATTAGTTGAAAATGATTCTGAATAATTCAGTTATAAAGTAAATGAAATTTTTAATTTATTTACACCCCCAGGGATTAATTTGGAGATTATTATTGGATGTTTTCAGAATTTATTTGGAAATCATCGTTAGATTTCATTAATTATTTGGAATTATTTTTAGATTTCAAAGTTTGAGGCAAAGCCTATAACCACTACATTTACGGCCAAAACTTAAGTATATAATGAAACTTATTTTATAAGATTAAATTATGTAACTCAATTGACAAAGTAAAACTTCGCAACTTTCCCGTAATTGGATAGAAAAAGCCTCCCCGTCCCCTCCATTACTAATAAAAAGAGTGGTCTTATGAGAGATACAAACCTCCCTGTCTTCTCCGTTACAAATAAAAAAAGTTGAAATTATTCGTTAATAAGGATATTTCCAAAGAAGTATTTTCCCATTACTAGCAAAAAGCTTCCCTGTCCCCTCCGTTACAAACAAAAAGAATGGTCTCTAGGGAGACACAAACCTCCCTGACCCTCCATTACTAACAAAAGGCTATAAATTGCCCTAATATAAATAATCCAGTTATTAATGTTTAGGTAAAATCACTTTAATATAATTTAGTTTAAAAGAAGACAATTAAGAGATAATAATAAAATAAAACAAAATTTAAAGTTTTTAGAAATAAATTCTCTAAAGATTTATGATTTTATGTTAGAAAACGGATTGAATTAAAATCGACGCCAAATAAAAAGGTGTCTAAAAATAGTATTTGATTTTCAGCCAAAAAATATTACTTCAATTTTTATCACAAAATCATTTGTCAAAAGTTTTTATTTAAGAAAAAAAAAGTTTCATTAAAACTAATCCAAAGGATTTGCGATTCATTTAATTTATTTAACGTTTAAATGAATGTCTCTTCACTTTAGACAAGTTTTCGCATAAATAATAGCGAATATCTTTTGATGATAGTATCAAATCCGTTGTTTATTTTTATAAGTAATTTAAAGATAAATAGAGCGCTCTTTATGTCTAAATCTTTAAATTCTTGTTGGGAGGGATAGATTTCATCGACTTCATGCTGACCCAAAAGTTTCATCCTTTAGAAAATATTACTTCTTTTCCTTCCTTAAGGAATGATTAGATAAGTCTTACGATTGTGAACTCTGTCTTATTTTGTAGTAAATAACTGTTCGCATAAGTCAGACAACAATTTGAGAAGACTTTCAATTCACTCAATATTTTTCACATCTATTCTAACAATTCTTTGTATTCTTTGAATTCTACTCTTTTTATTCGTGGATGACATGAAATATTAAAAATTTGTGTCTCAAAGACTTAAAAAAGTGGTCATTAACTGCAAACTATATTTTGTCACTAAAAGTGATGATTAACTGTTAAAAAGTGAAAGTTTTTAACGGTTTAGAGCTCTAAAAATTAAAGTTCAAACATTAGTTGAAATGAAAGAGTAATTGAAATTTAAAACAGTTTATGTGAATTCCGGACTTAACAGATAACACAACACCCGATCCCATGAATAATGAAAAGATATGTGAAAAACATCACTGAAAGGACACTTCGACGCAAAGCATTTCATTATTATACAAATGCTTTCATTCCATTAAATATTTGCAATTATTTTAAACCATTTTATATGTTTTCAAAAGATTTATCCTTCATTTGACAAATTTATTCACTTTTTATTTTAAGATAAAAAAAATAAAAATTAATAAATTATTTCTCTATAATTCAAATTATTTTTAGTTAACAATTGATTGTAAATCAAATTTTGACCATAAATTCAAAGCTTTTAAAAATAAAAGCGAAGTATTTTTGAATAATTTATTAATAAATATTGTCGACAAATGCAAAAACTTTTCTTAATTTATGTGTTTTAAACAGAAATGGCAAAAGAACTCCATTGGATTTTTTGCTAATTTTTTCCCATTTTTCAATATATTAGCCAAAATTCGAACCGGCTCGAAGGTCCTTTCGCTTTCATTCCAGGGGATATTTTGCCGATTTTTCGGCTCCAGGGATGGGGTATTTTGAAATATTTGCCCCTATTTGCCATCTCTGGTTTCAAAGTAAAATAAAAAGATTTTTGAAATATTTGTATCAATAGAAAAGAATAGAATTATGGAAACACTAAACGTTTTAATTATTGGAGAAATGAAAAACATTTGAGAACTTAAAACAGATTCTCTTCACTTATATATGAAATTCAATTGAAAATATAGAGAAATGATTGGTCAGCGCTAACGATGTCCAACTGATTACAAGAAACTCTTGAATATATTCAATGTCTGTCTATTGTTTTTCAGTCGATTACAAGTACTACTACTGAAAAAAAGTTATTTGTTTTCGTCAAAACACGGCTTTTATTCTGAAGTATTAGTTTCGGTTGAAAAGAAGTTTTGGTTTCATTAGCCATTGAGTGGCTCTCAAAAGACATACAATAGTTGTCTAATAAGAAGTTTTTACTGAACTGAGAAGTTGTTAATAAAAAAACAAAGCAAAAGAACGCCAGAAATGATCAAAAGTAAAGATTTATGACCGTCTCTTCCAAATCAAAATAGATTTCAATTCAGGTCATAGACTGCCCAAAAAAAGATGCCATTCGTTTGATATTAGACTGGAATCAAAATATATGTTCACATCGTTTGCTTTCAATGTAATCGCAATTTTCAAAGTCAGCTCAAAAGTGCTTTTGAAGCCATTATTTCACTTAAATTTTGCGTTTCGGCCAAACATCTCAACAATTCTTTGCGCAAATAATCTCTTTTTCTTATTCTAAGGTCATATAACTGACAATAATTTATATTCATTTGATTTCATTTTCATTCTTTTATTTTTTATATGAATTAACTCTTTTTCACAAATTTCTTAGAAATTCTTCTTTTTATAACTGATTTAGACATCAGATGTTTAGGCAATTCATAACATATTCTACTTTTATTTGATAAAATCCAACTCATTATTACGTCAAACAAAATACAATTATTGTTTAATGTTCCCAACGGGAGGCTTCCGGAGGCTATTAGGCACTCATAAAGGAAAGTTGTCTTAATCGTAAATGGAAAGAATCGTGCTTGCTTCATTTACAAAAGAATAATTTATACTTAAAATAATGGATAATTTGGTTTGGATTAAGTCATATTCAAATTTAAATACATTTAATATTACTTTAATTATAAAGATTTTCATTGAATGAAAGACAAATAAAACTTTATTAGACTTTAAGATTTCCTATTTATCGATAAATAATATGTTTATAATCATTTTGGGGAAAATTCTTTGGAAGCAATTGAGAGATGAGTTTTGAGTTAACTTTTACTTCATTTTGTTTTTACTCAATTCTTTACTGAATTTGGAAAATTGTTGAAATGATTGACTACTTATATATATTATTTCTTTGATTTGATGGCCAGGGATTAAAGTTTTAAAATTTGGTACAAATCAATGCTTTTTTGATTCAAAAGCAAATATCATTTGAGTGAATATATTTAGTTTTAATAAAATTTACTTTCACTAACTGTAAGAGTGAGTGAGTGAGTGAGTGTGTGTGTGTGTATGTGTGTGTGTGTGTGT
>JAQIXI010001445.1:0-13672 GCA_034700165.1 Galumnidae sp. Gr-Ori-00277 | reverse complement strand
TTTGTGAGCCTCAGTTCACAGCTCTAAGTTCACAATAATATAAAATCTGCAAAAAGGGCTTTCATTTCAACATAAATGTATAACAAAAAGGACTAAACTATAATCGTTTAAATAAAATTTACTTAAGTTTTAAAAATGAATAATTGATTGAATCCATAAATTGTTAAAATATATTGAAATCAATTAACTATAGTTATAATTCTAAGTCACAAATATATATATTTTATATAAGAAATAGATTTAAACATTTGATTAGTATTTTAAGAAAAGCGGTGTTAAAAGCGGTCTCATTAGAGATAAGGCAAAAAATGTCTTCTTTTTTGTTGGATAGCATTGGATAGCATTGCGCCACAAATCTTGTCATTTATCCACAAATCACATGATTTGAGAGGTGTTGATGTGAGCCCTCAAAAACATATAATTAATGTTATTTAAATTTAATGAATTTAATTTCTTTTACAAATCTTAAGATTATTTATTATTTAAGACTTTAAGATCTGTTTTATAAGGTTTTAGCAACAATTATACTTCTTGTGGTGACTAAGAATAAATGGTAGGGTTTGTAGTTTATGGTAACGTATTTGATGGCAATAGTGATGAAAGTGCGCCACCAATTCATTGATTGCAAAGGAATGGTTTTGTGAGTCGTTTTGAAAGACCTCTTATTGTGAAGTGCAGTGAAATGTCTGCGAATTAGTAAAAGATGTCATTTATGTCAGTCATGTGCTCTCAACCACTAAACCGACACAACCGGCGATTTTTTAACCACTTTTAACACTTTTTCTTTCATTTTTTAAGTGTCGATAATTTAATTATCATTTGATATAACATTTTATAAGTTATTTAATACTATTTGTAAAACTCTTAATAATATTAATTGTAATCATATTTTGGGGAATATTTTGAATTCATATTTAGTAAAAGACATGGATTTGAGCCAAATATTAGCGAAGACTATATCTTCGGGTAATAAATAGTTGTCTTTTTATTAATTGGTTTAATGTTTGACTCATTTTTTAGATCAAAATGAATTGATTCAATCGCAACACCTATTGGAGCAATTATCTCAACAGAACTTGGTCAGTTTAACCATTTATTATTCATTTACTATTCATTCAATATTTACAAAAATTTCAATAATATTTGAGTGAAAAAATACTTTAATTAAAGTCAAATGAATGTCATTTCGTTTAAATGACGACAAAAAATTTGTTATCATTTGATGATTAGATTCACTAATCTTTGAATTCTTTGTTTGAATTAAAGCCCGAATTTCTCAAACAATTGTCGGAAATATTAAGTAATATATCTAACGATGCGGTCATACGAATGGCGGCCGCCCTTCAGCTCAAGAACCACTTGACCTCCAAAGACGCTGATGTGAGGGGTCAGTTTCAACAGCGATGGCTCTCATATCCGGAACAGTCAAGAAATTATATAAAACAAAATGTTTTAAATGCTTTGGGAACTGAGAACTCGAGGCCCAGTTCTGCGGCCCAATGCGTTGCTTATATCGGTGTCGCAGAACTGCCTCATGGGTTGTGGCCGGATCTGATCCCAATCCTCACCCAAAACGTCACAAATCAAAACAGCACTGAAATGATAAAAGAGGCGACACTCGAAGCAATCGGTTATATATGTCAGGACATCGAACCCGAGATTCTGGTCAGTCAATCAAACAATATTTTGACGGCAATAGTGCACGGAATGAGAAAGGATGAGCCCTCAAATAACGTGAAATTGGCCGCCACTAACGCTTTGTGCAACTCTTTGGAGTTCACAAAAGCTAATTTCGATAAAGACTCGGAACGCCATTTCATTATGCAAGTGGTCTGTGAGGCCACTCAATGCCAGGAAATCAAAGTAAGTCTAAGTTATGAGTCGACACAAATACGAAATGTCTGACAATTTTTTCTAATATTAGGTCAAAGTCGCGGCTCTTCAATGTTTAGTGAAAATAATGTCACTCTATTATCAATATATGGAGCACTATATGGGTCCGGCACTCTTTGCCATTACAATGCAGGCCATGCGCTCAGAACACGACGAAATCGCACTCCAAGGCATTGAATTTTGGTCTAATGTTTGTGACGAAGAGGTCGATTTGTCTATTGAGGCGTCTGAGGCCGCAGAACAGGGACGCCCACCTTCTCGTACTTCGAAGTTTTATGCGAAGGGAGCCCTTCAATATTTAGTACCCATTTTAGTCCAGTCTCTGACAAAACAGGAGGAGACTGACGATGAGGACGATTGGAATCCTTGTAAAGCGGCCGGAGTTTGTCTGATGCTTATGGCTTCGTGTACTGAAGACGCGATAATACCTCACGTCTTACCATTTGTTAGGGAACACATCGGAAGTACTGATTGGAGATACAGAGACGCAGCTGTTATGGCGTTCGGTTGTATTTTAGAGGGACCGGACATTAATAGTTTACGACCTATTGTGGAACAGGCATTACCGACACTCATCACTTTACTGTCTGACCATTGCGTTATCGTTAGAGACACAGTTGCCTGGACTATAGGACGTATTTGTGAACTCATTTCCGAAGCAGTCCTTCAAGATGTGATTCTTAAACCACTATTAGACGCATTACTGGAAGGTCTTAAATCTGAGCCTCGGGTCGCAGCAAACGTGTGCTGGGCTTTCAACTCATTGGCTGAGGCGGCCTTTGAAGCCGTTCAGGATAGTGAAGGCACAGAACCCAAGACTTACTGTTTGTCGCCGTACTTCCAAATCATTGTCCATAAGTTGCTGGAGGCCACCGAACGCCAAGACGGTGGCCAGGCCAATTTACGTTCTGCAGCCTATGAAGCACTGATGGAAATGATTAAAAATAGTCCGAATGATTGTTATCCTATCGTTCAGAGCACAACAATGATTATATTGGAACGACTAAATCACGTCCTCTCTCTTGAAAACCACATCTCATCGATGGAAAATCACCTGCAATTGGCCAACGATAAGGCACAGGTTAATGATTTGCAGTCATTATTATGCGCTACTTTGCAATCAGTCTTAAGAAAGATGACTCCCGAAGACGCGCCTAAAATATCAGATCCTATTATGACTGCTTTATTACAAATGTTTAATTCGAGCGGAAAAGCCGGTGGAGTTCAAGAGGACGCTCTTATGGCTGTCGGAACACTCGTCGAAACATTGGGTGAGGGTTTCCTCAAATATATGGATGTCTTCCGGCCTTTCCTTATTGTTGGACTTAAAAATCACGCGGAATATCAGGTCTGTTCCGCTGCTGTGGGTCTGATCGGGGATATAAGTCGTGCCATTGGAATGAAAATATTTCCGTATTGTGACGAACTGATGACCGTTTTGTTGGAGAACTTATCCGATAATTCTGTTCATCGAAGTGTTAAGCCTCAAATACTGTCTGTGTTCGGAGATGTGGCGCTCGCCATCGGAACTGAATTCAAGAAATACTTAGATGTCGTCCTTCAAACTCTGGGACAGGCGTCACAACTAAACGTCGATCCCTCCGATTATGAAATGATAGACTATAGAAATGAAGTGCGAGAGAACTGTCTCGAAGCCTATACTGGTATTGTTCAGGGGTTAAAAGGAGACGCAGAGGTGCCCAATCCAGAGGTGCAATTGATTCAGTCACACGTCCATTATATGATTCACTTCATTCTTCAAATTGCAAACGATAGCGATATTACTGATACTCTGATCGCTTCGTGTGCCGGACTCATCGGTGATCTCTGCGCTGCATTTGGACCTCCAATGATAGCACTGGTCGAGAATGAGCCCATTCGCAATATGTTACACAAAGGGAAGCGCTCTAAGACTACAAAAACACGTACTCTATCTGTTTGGGCCCTCAAAGAAATGAAGAAATTGCAGACAAATATAGGAGTCGTTAACTCAACGCCGGGTCTGATCGCCAATACAAAAGCCGAAGCCATTTAAAGAAGACTAAAACATAATTCTGGAGAGAAATTAAATTATTTTATTAATCGTCAGTAAATTCAATAAAATCAATGTTATAATGAATAAGGAAACGTTTAACGGACAGAATTTAATGACCAGAAATGACTACAGGCCTAAAGAGTAGTGCCCTGTTTCAAGAGTGGACTTAAAACGGTTTTTAAGCCCATAAGCAATAATATGAATGCACCCCAAAGAAGCCAATGGGCTCTTCACTGGTTTTATAATTAAAAAAAAATTAGAGTTTGTTTTTCAATAATTTTTTTAACAATAATTTCATTTACTGTTATTCCTGTCATCCGATGTTTTTCTTGCGATCAGAGCTGTACTGAAATGTCAAACAATTTGTAGATTTTCTTTGTTTTCGTTTTGCGAATCCAAAAATTAAATTTATTTTTCCAAAACATTTATAAAACAATCAAATTATAATTAAATTTCTTTAATTGATTTAATAAATTTTTGTTTAGAATTTAAAATAAAACATTTTATATAAAATTCTCAAAACATCTCTAAGAGTATATAATGATAAATTGAATGAGCAAGGCTATTTAAGTCTATTTGTAAGTAAGATCTCAATATTTTAATTCTTATTAACTTTTAGATGAATTGTTAAATAAGTGTCGACTCTTTCCTCTAAAGTTTAAACTTTCCTCAAATGTTTTTAAAGTAATGAAAACTAAAAATACTTTACTTTTTATTCAGACTTACATTCAATTTAAAAAATTAACTTAAGTTTAGAAAATTATATAATAATTGACAACAAATACTAATATAAAATGTTAGCCAAATATAAGCCTTATTTCTACAGAAAAATTCATTTAAAAGTAATTTTCTGACAATTTTTCAATACAAAGGACTCGACTCTTCCGGAGTGTATTCAGTCTTCTGTAGACAGTTTTCAATGACATAACAATTTAAAAATATTTATAAACAATTATATGATTTCATCTCAATATAAATGTCTTTATTTAAACAAATTTTAAGGAAAAGTACATTAAATACCCTTTTTTAGTGGTTTCTCAACTTATAAGTGAAGACAATAAGTTATTATTAATAACTAAAAAAACTACTATTTTTTTGGCTCAAAATGTCTATTAGGACTCAGAATGAGCACCGATCATATAATGGGTCATTTTTATGAAGTTTAAAAAAACTATTTTAAGGTTTTATATAACTATTTTAGTTTTGATTATTTATTAATTATGTTTTTAGAACTTTTGACACATTTTTTTGTAAATAAAGTTTTTCTCAAAAGAGTTAATTAAGTGTTAGTTAAAAAAATTTTTTTAAAAATATATTAAGTAATAAAATTGAAATGTTTGATCATGTAAACTTTACATTGTAAAGGCTACACTTACTATGGGCAATGGTACCTATCATAGGTACCATGAACTTATGTCACCCATAGAGAATACATGGGTGATTTAAGGTTAAAAGGATTAAACTCATGATTTTGCCCATAGTAAGGCTACACTGTACAAGGTACAGTGTACACTATCCAGTGTCAATTATGTGTAACAATTAGAATTATTACTGAATCTTCAGATAAAATATTTGAATATTTTGAGTGAAATAAGTTTTCATAAAATGTTGTGAAATATTGTAGTCATAGAAACAAAACAAATGTTTTATTGCATAAAAAGAGCGGAAAAACAGTGACAACAAAATCACTTTTAATTAATTATCTAAAATCTAATCCAATAACATATTATAATTATTATTAATATTTATAATATATTATTAATTAATTGTAATACTAATAGTAAAAGTATAAATTGTTTTGATTTAAAGAGACGTTTATTTATGTGATTCAAAGATGACTTCAATTAATGAAAATAAAAGGAAAAGAATTAAGAAATTGTCGGAAACAGTGGTTAACCGAATATCTGCCGGAGAAGTCATTCATCGACCGCTTAATGTCGTCAAAGAACTCATTGAAAACTGGTATTCAATTAAATGTAAAAAATCACTGAAACTAATTATTTGTGTGAAAACAGTTTAGACGCGAAGTCCACTCAAATTGATATTTCGGTAAAAGAGTCCGGAATTAAATCAATTGTAATTCAAGACAACGGAATTGGGATTTCAGTAATTTTTTGTCACAAATTATTTAATTCTTAATTAAATTCATTTGAAATCTCAAAGAAAGAAGATTTGGATATCGTTTGCGAGAGATTCACGACTTCAAAGTTACAGACTTTGGATGACTTACTTAATATTGAGAGCTATGGCTTCAGAGGAGAAGCCTTGGCTTCAATCAGTCATATCTCTTACTTAACGATTAGCAGCAAAACTGAATCACAAATATCTGGTTTTAAGCAAAAGTATGTCGACGGCAAACCTATTGGAAAAGCTCTTCCTTTGGCCGCAAACAATGGGACCATAATTACTGTCGAAGACTTGTTTTATAATCTTGTGATGAGAAGAAAGGCGTTGTCTTCTCATTCATACGAATATAATCTTATTTTAGATGTGATTACAAAATATGCGATCCATTACTCAAAAAGAGTTTCATTTTCACTAAAAAAAGTGACCGAAAACTATGATTTGAATTCAAATCTCGAAAATTCTATCACTGAAAACATTAGTCGACTCTTTGGCTCAAATATTGGCAATAATTTAATTGAGATATCATTCGATGAAAAAACTTCATTAAATTATTTAATGAATGGCTTTATTTCAAATCAAAACATTCATCAAAAGTATTATCACTTTATTTTATTCATAAACGATCGTTTGGTTGACTGTCCATCACTTAAGAAAGCAATTGATTTGGTTTACAATAGTTTTTTGATGAAAGGATTTCATCCATTCATTTATTTGAGTATAAAAATAGATCCCAAGAATATTGATGTAAATATTCATCCGACCAAAAGTGAAGTTCATTTTCTTCACGAACAGGAAATATGTGAACAAATCGTTGGTTTCATCGAAAGTAAACTAACGAATAGAGAAACTCATAAATTTAATGCAGACCAGAGTCTTATGAATTTATCTTTTTTTCAAAACAGTCAAAGTTGTGATCAAAAACAAACAGAAAATTCATACAAAGATTTATCGGATAAAACAGAAACACCAAAAGATCCCAAAAAACAGACACATCAGAGACCCCACAAACAAATTCGAACCGACAGTAAAGACAGAAAAATTGAAGAATTTCTTTGCAGACAATCGAATGATAACATTAAGAATAGACGAGAAATTAAGTTTAAGACTGTTTTATCTCTGAGAGAATCTGTTCGCAAAGACGCCGACAATTCTCTTCAAGAGATTATTTGTGGCTCTTCTTATGTCGGATGTGTTGACCAAACTTTTATTTTAATTCAATTCGAAACAAAATTATTTTTAGTGAACGCCTCTAATCTGAATCAACAGCTCTTTTATCAGTTGTTTTTAATAGATTTCGGAAATTTCTCTCAAATTAAGTTTTCTAAACCCTATTTAATAAAAGATTTAGTGAAACCATATTTAGAAATGAGGGCTCAAAATACAAATATTGATTCTGAAGTTCAAGAAGTGGAGAATATTTTGTTAGAGAAGAGTGAAATGATTTCCGATTATTTTGCGATCAATATTTCAGATGAAAAGAGATTAATAAGTTTACCCCGAATTTTGAAAGGATTTCTTCCAAATTTTGGATATTTGGGACAATTTTTATACGAATTAGCAAAAAATGTTGACTGGACTCAAGAAAAAGAATGCTTTCGTGGAATTGGATTAGTTTTGTCACAGTTTTATGGAAAGCCTCCCAACAAATTCGAATCTAATTTTGAGTACCAAAAGTGGGCGAAAGTCATCGAAACCATTATTTATCCGAATTATAAGACAATTCTTTGTCCGCCAAAAACACTTAACAATAATTCGACTTTTTTTGTCACAACAAATCTCCCGGATTTGTATAAAGTCTTTGAGAGGTGTTAACCATAATTGTGTTGCCTATAGTTATGTATAAAAAATTACATAAAATTAATTACAAATTATAGTAATTCTAAAATTTATTTCATTAAATAAACGTATTTTTGATTTAATATTAAAAATAGAGTTATTTTCTAAATATATTTAAGAATTGATTCGTTGGACGCTTTCAGTAATTGAATTCTAATTTGAGAGTAAGTAATGTTTGACAAACTAGAAATATAATAATCTTGCAATTTATGAGTGTAACCATCCAATGAATTACAGTGTAATAACACTCACTTCGCACTTAAAAACAAATTTTAGTTAATTTATAAATTCTTTTTTTTTTAATAGAAAAATGTTTTAATGAATAAAATTTAAAAAAAATGAAATTTCTTAGACTAACAATCATTTAATAGTAATAAAAAAATTATGACTTATAGTGACTGTGATTTTCAAAATAAATTTTAATTGACTGGAATAGAGTATGACATTGATAACCATTAATGATCATGTATAATTTAAAGTTTAAATTTTAGAGTCTAAAATTGAGACTTTCTACTTTTGTCATAAAACTAAGTATTTTTTTTAAAAACCTGTTAACTATTGTTACTCTGTTTTATAGATTAAGTCTTAAGTTAAGACTCAACCATTAAGACATTGAAATTTAGACAAATTATATTCAGTTTATATTCTAATTTGTTTTAAGTCTGTTGTGAAGTCATTTGTTAAATGTTTACATTTTGTTTAAATAAATTGAGTTAAATTGTGTCGATGACACCTAAAACTGAATCATTGTGACAGTGACCTCACCTCCAAACATAAGCATAACTATACTCTTTGGGACCGAATCCCTATAGAAATGGCTCACAATTTCAAAGAAATATGGAATCAAAGGTTAATTTTTCATTTGAAAATTATTAGTAATTTTTTACAAATTTTATGAATGCATTAAATTTTAGTCTTTTGTTGTAATTTAGTGTAAAATATAAATATTTAAATAAGTGGTTCGAAAACTTTAATTTCTTTAAAGAATTAAATGAATTTAAATAATTTTTAATAAAATAATTTGAAAAAACTCACTTTTTTCAAAAATCTTCAACAACTTAATTGCCAACTATCTTGTTGAAAGTTCTGAGGTTTTCAGTAACTATCTAGTTCAATAACTATCTAGTTACCTTCATCAGAGTAAGTTTAGAGACAAATAAATCTATTTTGCAGATGAGGCCAAACTTTTGCAGATATTGGGAGTAGTGGTCATACGATTACAATTAGCACTAAAGTGTTTGGTTTCAGATTTTTGTTTATATCTAAAATCTCATTCTCTTACAGCTCAGTCCCAAAGAAACCGATTTGACTCTTGACAATTAAGTTGTTGAAGATTTTTGAAAAAAGTGAGCTTTTTCAAATTATTTTATTAATTATGTGCTCAAACAACTACAACGTAAAACTGAATTATCTAAAGAATTCTTAATTTTTCCCATTCCTTCTCTCGTTCCCTTTCCCGGAATGAAAACAACATTAAATTTATTTTAAGAAATAATGTAAAATTGTATACAAATTAACATTAAATAAAAATTTATTGTCTCTAAAAATGCAAATCAACTGCAAATATAAAAGTTATAAAAAGAAAGAAAAACTTAATTACCTTTACTTTAGATGTTTTTAACTTAAATTTAATCTTTACTTTAATTTCTGAGTAGAAAACAAAAGTTCATAAAAATTAAGGAAATATTTAATGAATAAAAACAATAAGTGTTTTACTAAAACTAAATTATTTCAAAAAAAAAAGATTTAAATTAAAAATAAAATCGAGTTTTAAATATAGAAAATATTCTCTTTTAAGTTGTTTTGAAGTCACGTTTCGGGGCTTCCGATTAGAGACAAATGCATAACAAATAACATAATTATTATTATTTAAAATATCTTTGTTTCCAAACAGTGGCTAATCATAAGTGAAATGCAATTTCTCTATGAGTTTATATAATTGTTATACAAAAAGTTGAATCAATTATTCATATGAGTATTCATAAGAGTATTTTCTTTTTTAAAAAATGAATCTTAATTTAAAACTAATTGCTTTTCTTCCGAACAATTATTGTGTGACTGAATTGACTCGTTTTTAGATAATTATAATTATTAATACATTTTGGGAGAGATTTTTGATTGAGTGCATCACAATTCCGGCCAAAAATAAATCCATTCATCTCTGAACTACTTTATAACTCATATGAGATTTATTTGGAGTTAATTGATCCGACACAACAACAAGTAATTTAAGCATTTATTATCCTAAGAGGAACAGGTGGTTATCAGGTAGTTCTCAGGTATCTCTCCGGTGGCCATTCGGTAGCTCTACTTAACTCTACTATTAATTAGAATTTCTAGTTTTCGACTTCAAATTCTGATTTCATTTTAAGATAGAATTCATCGAATATTTTATTTTTTGTATAATTTCTAAAAGTTTGAGAAATGATTTGTGAAATGAAAAGTCTGTACATCTCTGTACACAACTTTATTCTTCTAAATATTTGTTTTCATAAGTTTTGTCAGTTATTATGTTTTGTTGTATTAATCGGATCCGGTTATCAAAACAAATGAACACTTTTTAGGAATTAAAGCTTTATTTCAAATTTTCAAATGATTTGTGAAAACTTTTTTACTAAATTTAAGCAAAAAATATTAGTATATATTTTCAGTTTCTATGGGATAACTTTTTTTTGTAGATGGACTGAGAATGTGCTTTCGTAGAGACCAAGATAGAAAATAGCCCATTTGTGACACCTCTGAAATATAATGATTTTAGATTTGCTCACAATTCATGTTTTATTGTTTTGTCCCAAATATTTACGTCAAGAAATGGTTTAACGAAATAAATGGAGAATAAGAAATATTTTCTCTAATATTATAAATTATAATCAGATATAAATGTAATGAGGGTTTGACTCATAGTCTGTTGATTTGCTCTAAGAATTGATTCACGAAAAGGAAGACCTCACAAATGAATATAATATTTGATGGCCAGTCCTTTGAGATAAAACTGATTGATATTTAATTGCAATCGAATTCCATTTACAAGATTTTCATCGAATCAATTCTTTATATCTTTAAGATCTTTAAAATTGAAAACTTTTAAATACAATTTTCACAACAAAAAGCCCTTTGATTTCTTCTATGTTCAAATGATTGTCCTTGGTAATATAAATAATGTCATATTTTACTAAAACTGAAAAGTTTTATAAATAAAATGGTCACTATTTAATAGTGCAAATAAAAATAAACTCTTTGTGAAAACTCTTTATTTTTATATTTAAATTTGATTCAAATCTTTGAAAATTTTCGATAATTGTTTTATTAGAGTATTTGAGTTTTATTCTCAAGTTTGAGTCCACTCTTATTAGTGGTCTTTCATTTAATATTTGTAATTATTTTGAAACCTCTTTTGTTGTAAAAATGATGTCAGACTTACAAAGTATTTAAATGTAACTTTCTTTTAATAATATACATATGTATTCTTGAGATATAACATGGTCAAATAATTTTAAACCTTTCATTTGAAACAATACTTTTCATTGTAATTAATAAAATTTTGATTATAAAAGTCATGATTTAAAAACTTTCGAGAAATATTTGCCAGTCTATGGGCAAGTCTATGGGGGCCCATCATATTTTTGAGAAATATTTCTCGTTAGATATTTCTAGAAATCTCGAGGGAAATAAGTTTCTTTTTGTACAAGCCTAATTAAAAATAAAAAAACGATAATTTTATGAAAATTTTTTGAATAAAACTTCAATTTAACAGATTTTAGAGTCGATT
Source organism: Galumnidae sp. Gr-Ori-00277 (assembly GCA_034700165.1). Taxonomy (NCBI): domain Eukaryota; kingdom Metazoa; phylum Arthropoda; class Arachnida; order Sarcoptiformes; family Galumnidae; species Galumnidae sp. Gr-Ori-00277. Next base: position 2,012 of record JAQIXI010001445.1, on the reverse strand, counting down.
TCATAACATTAAGCACTCAATTTGAGTTTGTTTTATCCATTTACCTTGCTTCATTATATAACTTATAGAACAAAATATTTTTTTGAATAAATGAAAAGTTAATTTATGTGAATTTACCGCTCACTTCCACTTAATTTCCGCAATAATATTAATAAATTTATTAATTACCAAAAGATAATTATCTATATTTTACTGTTTTTTATAAAAAAATTTTTATATTCGATGGAATCAATTAAACGACAGATCATTAAAAAAATAATGAAATATAAATTCATTTGGATTTTTATGCGAGAAATATAAGAATCGCCACAATTTCTTGGCTCCAAATTAGGTGAATTCAGTCAATTCTTAAGATATGTTTGTCTGCCGTCTCTTCACTTAATTGAAATTCAAATTCAAAGCGAATATTATTTAGTCGTTAATCCGTTTTCTCATATTATGAATGTTTTATAAGCCTTGAAGTCAAACACGAAAATCACGAATTGGTTCTAATTTTTTCATAATATATGATATGATTGAGTAATTTTACCCAAACCTTAAGTAATACTTTTCATGTAATTAAACGAAGTTATTATTATTATTAATATTAAATAAATTTGAATATAAATTTTATTCTTACCAAGGTACAATAATTGATTAAGAAAGCAAAATCGAAATTTTATACTTTATTATTATCTTTTATTGATTACTTACTAATGAAATATTTATATAAATTAATCGCTTCGTATTTAACTTAAAATAATGTTTTTTTCATTTGAATATAACTTTAATTTTTTTAAATCGATTATAATTAACATTTCGTTGAGTTTTAATAAGACTTTACGTCATAAAACTGATTAATAGTCATTAATATTATAATTTTGGTTTTAATGTAAAAATTGAGAAATTGGGTAACATTTAAAGTGGTTTTCAAAGTTACCCCACTCTTTGTCTTATAAATAGATTCCAAAGAAATGTCATCAAAATATCATTAAAGTTAATATTTATTAATGTTTTAATTCAAATGACATTTTAGTTTTGGATTAAATTATGAATTAAAACATATTTTAAAAATAAAATGATAGTCAATAAAACAGTTAATCAATCAGTAAAAAAGAACCATGTTAACTTTACTGATTTATTGGATAAATGAAAAGAATATTTGAAAATTATTTTGCATTTTATTTAAGATAACTGTAAGACAACGAAAATTGTTTATTATCTCTGATTTGGATTCAGAACATGTTTTTCATTAAATTGTTTCGAAAGAAATTGTTTTCAATTTACAAGTTTTTAAACAGAATTTATTGTAGACTTAACTAAATGTTTGTCTTAATGTACTTAAAGTACAATCGGACGCAAAATTGAATGCCAGCTATTCGTTCTTGCTTGACACATTGTTAAAAATGTTTTCATATAGTAAAAACCCCTAGCCGAAATTTTTTTTAAAAGCCTTAAAATTGGTAAAATTTCACCTTTTTTATTTTATTCGTTTAATTTCTTTGTTAACTAAAAGATTTTGATAGGATAAACTTCTTGGGAGATAAAGTTCAAAATATCGAAAACAGAATTGTTCTAACTCATCTAGTTCAAGAACTACACTTTTTCAAACATCTTTACTTACAAGGAGAATCATGGTAAGGTCCGCATTATCAAGAAATTTTCATAAAAGTTTAAACTTATTTTATGAAAAATTTAGGGAAAATTTTTTTTGCCGAAAACAAAGGGTTGAGGGGCCAGAGTGGGTCAAAGTTAAACCCAATCTATAGTAATATTTGTTGACATCTCTAAAGCTTTTCAATAACAATATTTTACAGATACACTATCGTTTTTAAGTATTTGCGGTTCACTACAATACATAAACATAAAACTTTTAATTTAATTTACTCCGTTATAAAAGTTATAATTTCATATAATTATATATCATATTAAAGGTCATTTATTGCTCTTTTAAATGATATATAATCAGGGATGGCAAATAGGGGGGTATGCCAAAATACCCCCCTGGAGCCGAAAAATCGGCAAAATACCCC
>JAQIXI010001444.1:0-13673 GCA_034700165.1 Galumnidae sp. Gr-Ori-00277 | reverse complement strand
TTTTGAATTTATATTTAATCAAATAATTAAAATTCGGGACATTTTTTAAAAACATTAATAAGTGAATCATTTTTTAGTTAAAGTGAGTGTTAGTTCACAATTGAGTGCATTTATTGTCAATTTGGAGCAAAAAAACCAGCATTTGTCAGATTGAGCTCAAGAACATCTGGGGTTATGGTTCTGGGTTTGGATCCCTGTCCACAGCTGTGCTCAGGAACTCAGATTCATAGGAAGCAAACGTTAAAATATTTATTGTTCACCAAAATATGAGCTCAAATGTGAGCCTTTATATAATATGTATAATAATGTGTAAGAAAGAGTCGGATCCGATTACTTGAAATGCAGTTCACATCAAAGACTACTTTGAATATCACAATAAGACTCACAACTCATTAGTTATACGTCAAGTCTTAAGAAATATATTTTGAAAAATCTGTTTCCGTTTATATAAGATTTGAGTTAATTTTCTTAAGTTATGATTACTTTTAATTAAATAGAATTTCCATTCATTTGATTCAATCATTACTTAATTGTATAGATTGTGGTCACGAAAGGCGTTCAAAGGAGAGGACATCTGATGAGGAAATTGAAGAATAATAGAGTTAATAGTATTTTATACGAATTGAAATAAATTGAGTTTTTAATGAATTAGTTTTTGGGTTTTATTGGTATTCACTGCGAAAGTCATTTAATACAAAACAAAAATAAAAATCGAAATATAAATCATTAAAACATTGATAACATTCTCTTCAATATATTTACAAAATATTATTAAATAATTGTTTTCTTTACTTAAATTAAACGAAAAACAAATCAGAAAATATCTGAAATCAAAGTTCTTGTAATCTGTTCTTCGGTACCAAATATTAGGACATCGATTGTACTCTAAATTGAGATAAGACTTCTTCTTCTATTCAATACATTGTTTACAATACAATTCACTGAAACCTTTGAAACCAAACAATAATTTGTTTTAATATATATTTTGTTTAAAAAATAATCAAAAACTATGCGATGAAGGGATGACTCGAATGATTCATTTGTTCTTCACTTGTCTTCACTTCTAAGAGGAATACTTTATAGCGAGCGGTTGTCTAAGACTTGTCGAAGACGTGGGACTCGAGTTATTTAATGGTTGACATATGGATTGCGGATGTGATTCGAGGGCCAGTTGTAAGTCAAAGATATAATCGATTACATACTGAATGATCTCAAGTCTGGACACCTTCTTATGGCGCGGAATATTTGGAACCAATTCTTTGAGTTTTGCTAAAAGCGATTGCATTTCATCGTTGGATACATTGCTATCGATTTTGTGACTCGTCGTTGACTTCTTTACTTTATTGGTTGAAATACTCTTCGCGGGCGGAAAACCATTTGATTCAGACATTGAACTGTTGTTCGACTCTTCGCGAGACATCATATCTTTGTTGCAAATTTTCGTCATTTTTGATGATAATTATAGTTCAGTTAAGTATATATCCCTTGAAATGTGGCCACGAATTAAGTATCGCTTTGACACAGATTTCAAATCAACTCAAATATGGCTAAAACTCAGAGCTATGGTTTGGTATCCAAAACACTAAATATTCAATGGATTGCACTTCACTACAATCAAAACGACAGCAGATATTATATACTGACTTCACTCTTATATGATTTTTGCTACGCATTGGCCTAACGTTTATATACCAAACACTGAGGGATACCAAAGGGAGAGACACAACAGAGGAGAGGCCTAAACATATCCACCAATCATAGCAAAACACAATAGATGCTAAACTTGGATCGCCCGCAAACCATACACTTAACGGTTTCTCTTAACTTAAGACTTAACCAAAAGTTTTGCAAATAATTTAATTTAAATTTTAATGATTTCATTCACTTTTGAAAACTTAAATGATTTCAGTTATTAAATTAAATTAAATTTAAGTTAAATTCTTTCGATCGCTATTTGTTTATTCTTTGAGAAACTGATTAAAGGTTTTTCCTGAAAATCCATTTTTAAATATTAATTGACTTTTATTTCAATTTATGAGTTTTTTAATTAATAATAATTAATATTATTTGAAGAGATTTTTTTTCGTCAAAATTAAATTTAAAAGAAAATAAGAAAACTTTTATTTTTTAAAAATTAATTCAATAGAATTGATATTTGAATTGAAAGTAAAGCGGTTTGAGTTGATGTGTAAGTCTAGTGGCATCTGCTTACGATTGGTTAGCCATGGGAATAGTCAGCAGATGGGCTGACTCTGAGGCCGAGTGTGTGCTTCGGTCGCATCTGACAAGAATGCAAAGAGTGTGGGAAACAAAACACTGATTGAGAAACTGCAGGTGTCAATAGGGGTTAACAAACTATGGGGGAAACGGTGTCTCCAGAAAGTCTGCACCACACCTGTGCTTGTATTTTATCGCAGAGCACAGCCTAAACTCCAATACTTAGACTCACTTACTATTGCTTTACTATTACTACGACTACTCTAAGACTAAGTCATACTATAAATAAGTGAATTGGCGTCTAAACTGATTTCAGCTCAGTTTGCGATCTGTGCGAACTGATGTGCGAACTGTGCGAACAGAGCGAACAGGTGCACATCAGACTTGGCGTCTCCACCGCACGTCTTAGAAGGCGCTGAAGCACCTGGTCGTCTCTTATAATATACTCTTCCTCTATAGTAATGTCTTCTCTCTTGGATTGGAATCCAATCCAAAGGTTTCACCCATTGGTCTGACTCTTACTATATTCTCATTATTATTATGTGTTGGAGTCATAGAGTCTCAAATACACCTGTGCTTCAGTGCTTCAGTGCTTCAGTGCTGACAGTCTTCTCTTTTGACTCTGGTCTCTGACTGCAGCCAAAAATCAAAAGAAGAGCCGAATGTAAGGACCGATCCTCACATTCCCAGTCTTAGTGTCGCTGCCATAACAAACATAACCACTGATTGCCTTCACTTAAATCTCTGCATAACTTTTGTGCCGTATTTTAGTTTTGTTTTACCTTAACAAAAGTCATGAGTCTGTGCACATAACTCAGCACACCTTTGGCTAAAAACATTTTAACACTACATTTCTCTGCTATCAGTTCTGTTGTGTGACATTCAATTAGTATTATCGGTATTATAGACATCAGGTGTGGCCGCAAATAATGACTTTACTCTAAAATATGTACTCATAGAATATCACAGAATAATGACCTCTAGTCTAGAGCTAACAAAATATTATTTATAAAAAAATATTTGCTTTAAATGAGAGAACAATAGGTTTTTGTTAAATCATTAGACAATTTATTTATATTTCGATTTAATTGAAAATCCCGTCCTTTGCTTCCAATGCATTGCATTAAAAATATGTTACAAATTGTCAGAAAAGTATTTGATTTTTAAATTTATATATCATTTAAGACTAGTTAGTAATGAAAACCTAATGACTCGCTCTTTAGTTATAGTTATATAATGTTTACAATTATTTATAGCTTTTTATGTATTTTATATACTCTTAAATATCACTTCAGTTTAGAATTTTATATTAAAAAATAGCTGTTATTACAAACATTTGTCTGTTTTAAGTGATATTAAAATTGTTTTAAAAACTTTAAAAACTAATTCTAATCCTATTATGTGTTAAAACAAAATAAAGTAAATTCTCTTATATTTTAAACAAATTTTTATGAAATTTATGTGTTATTTAAAAAAACAATGTTTTTAATGATTTATTTTAAAAAAGTTTAATAATGTGTTAATAGTTATTAACTATTAATTATTATTATTATTATTATTATTAACATCTCATTAGAAACCAATTTCTAAATCAATTTTTGGTGAATTAAAAAATATTTGTCAAAATTGCGATTAAGTAGTGATTAGTTGCTATCAATTGATTAGATTTTCTAATTTTCGCTCAAAAATGTTATGAATTGCAAATATTTTGGCGAACATTTCAGGATTAAAGTGTTATTTGAATCAAATCTAAAGTTTAAATGGTTTTATACATTAGTCGGAGGAATGTTAGAGAAGATTCAAAAAATTGGAACCAAAACTAGTTATTGTCTGAGAAGTTATTTCCATCGCTCTCGCGTTCCATTCGTTCCATTAGTTCGCGAAGGAGTGAAACTCAGTTTTGATCGTTGAGTCGTTGTAGTGGTTCGGCGCTGTTGATAGCCTTCCAAACTTTCTACAGACATATCACTGGAGGCTCTGCTCGCGGGACGACTCGATTGACGACTTCCGGGCGTTGAGTTCGGTTTACTGCCAGCTATTCATTCATTTGTTAAAACAAATCAATAAAAAAAAGAAAATTTTTTAAAACTAAAGCTTACATCCAATGGTTAAACGGCTTCGCGGCCGACCTTTTGAAGCCCCGGAGCTGTCGTGTTGGTCACTGAAACTATAATCGCTCGTAGAATTTCCATAACGAAAGTGGTGCTGATGTGCCATAGGAACAGAACGTTCGCTCTTTTCTCGGATCTGAACATTTTGGAGGTTTTTATTAGTGTTGACTCAAAATTATTTTCAAATATAGAATTAGAAAAAAAGAAAAGAAAAGACCGGAAACCAAACTATAGATTAGGAGAAAAATTACCCAAAGATGTAGAGGAATAGGTATACGCGATGAGAAATCACAGGGCAGAGGTCGGTATGACGTACCCGTTTCAGGACACGCCTGAACGGGAAGACATCGACAAATACCCATTCGGATCAAACAGTCTTTAATGTAAAGTTTGTTAGAGTTAGTGGTCATCAGAAAAAAAACTCAATCTATAAGTTATTGTATTATCACTTCTAAAGGGTTTAGTTTTACATTCAATACATTCATAACGAATGCAAAGCAAAAGCCATGAAAATAAAAGAACGGAAATAATTGAGGAACAGAATTAACGGCAGCGCTCTCTCTATATACAAACCTTTGTTATCGGACCCGTAGTTGGTATCGTTCCGTCGGACTTAACCGGAGATTTAGACTTGAAAGGAGTCATCGACTGACTGACCCCATCGGCCAAAATAAACTGTTCGCGGAGTTCGACATTTGTACGTCCCTTCGCTAAGCGAGCAATAAATAAAACAAAACATGCGTTCAATTCATGCAAAAAACTAAATGCAATAAACTTTACAAATGAACGAAACAATTGTTAAATAAATAACAAATGCCGACAATTGCTCTCAGAATGGATTCGCTAAATATGAAAGAATAGCTCACCTCTGCAGGGGTCGTTTTTAACAAGGAATTCGTCGAGTGAGACCCAACCGCCGCCTACTCTTACCATTACTGTACTGCGAAGAATACGAACTAAACGAAGTTTTTGTGATTCACCGAACTATTGACGAAAAGATTTTTATTAATTCGACACTAAAAACAAAAGTTAGACATTAACTGACCCGATATCTGCCTTCGCCCACTTGGAACACTTTGTATCGTACTAAGCAAGTACATTTAGAGACCTGGCGCTGAACCTCATCCTGAATAATTTCAGCCTCTGTTTTGGGCTGATCCCTATCAGGTCTCAAAGTATCCAAATATTCTTTTTGGTCGATATATCCGTCACCGTTTCGATCAAAAATGTCAGCGACTCTATTCATTTCGAGACGACTCGTCGGGAATTTCGATGCGAGGAATCCTTCGATGAACTCTGATTTAGTGACTTTTCCGTCGTTGTCGGTATCGATTTTTCTGAAAAAGTCCATAATTCGCGCCTTTTTGTTGTTCATCCATCCGAGGAATCGTCGACGCCATTCATCGAAATCAAAGTTCTTCATGCGATCCAATTCTCGGTTGTAATTCAATTTGTCCTGAAGTCGTTTCATGCGATCCATCGCCAGTTTCCAAACGACTCTCCATTTTTCTAGTAGTTCGCGAGCGCGCGGGTGTTTAATTTCAGGCTCTGCATGACCTCGAGTTGGTGTTGAAGTTCGAGGCGGTAGTCCTCGAGTTCGACCCTTTTCTACAGTTCTGGTCACCTGTTCTCTCGTTGTTCTCTTTGTTGAGAATGCTTTGGCCACTTTCTCGACGTCGGGTTCTCTTCTAATCATATCATCAATAAATCTCTGGTGTTCTTCAATTAGACGCTCGAGAGAGAGGACATCATCTGGAAGCGGTTGTGCCTCAGCCGCGAGCAGTGATGCTTCTGCGCCGATGAGCCACGCGAGCAACTCTTCCAAGAGTTCCATTATATTTCTAAGAGACCTCAAGTGGTCCTGAAGTCTTTGCTCTCTCTGTTGAGCCCATGCGGAGACTTCTTCCCATCGCGACTGAATTATAGTAATCCAGTGGCGAATGACAGGAGTGGCGTCCGGATGACACTTCTGTAAAATTTCTTGAGCCAAAGAAATGGTTGAATCTTTGTTCTTCTCTTGAGCCGACATTTCACGCATAAACCTTTCGTGTTCTGCAATCTGTTGTCGAGTCGTTGCCTCGTCTTCGGGGAGCGGACCCGCAAATCTTAATTTCATTTCAGCGTCTGAGAGCCATTCGAGAAGCATATGAACAGATTTGTGGAGTTGTTCTGCGGCTTTCAACGCGTCCTCCAATTTTTTCTGTTTTTGTTCGCTAAGTCGCGACACTTCATCCCATTTGTTGTCCAAAAGATTCATCTGTTCTTTGATATGTCGCGCGTCTTCTATAGTCGCCGATTGCAACAAATCGCTGGCAGTTTTGCGAACTGACTGTAGATTTTTGGCTCTACTTTTGAAGTCTTCCTGGAAAGCCTTGTGCTGATCGACCAGAGCAGTGACAGTGTCGAGATCACCATAAACTGGTTGATCGATTGCCAGTTCTCTCTTAGCCTTATCTAACCAATCGATGAGTGCTTGAATAGCATCTTTGAATTGACCCGAATAGAGGAGCGCCTCTTCGAGTTTGCGTTGTCTGTCCACTGATTTATTACAAACAGAATTCCATTTGTTTTTAAGTTCGTCTAACATTTCTTGAAGAACAGGTATGTCAGCTTTGGGAGCCTTTTCTTTGAGACTTCGGCCCAATTTGATGGTCGAGTCATAGATAGATTGTTTGGCGCCGAGCGATCGCTGGAACTCTTTGTGTCGCGAAAGCATTTGTTTAATAAATTCGGGATTATTTCCCATTTGTTGGATTGAGTCCAGAGTTTTCTCTGCGTCGTCCAACCAAGAGATGAGATCAGTCCAGGCCTCGTGAAAGTCTCGGGCCTCTTTCAACCCATGTTCCAGAGCTCGTGTCCTTTCAGCTGCTTTGGACACAACTCTTTCCCATCTGTGCTGAACACTAACCAAAAGGTTTTTAATTAGAATAACGTCTTGTTTTTGGCTAAAATATTTGAGATGAGTTCCTTTCTTGTCAAGATTGAGCATGGTCTCTCTGTGAGCGCTGATGTCTTTCTGGAAGTGTTTGTGTTCTTCGATTTGCTGTAAGACATTGTCGACAACACGACTGACGGGTTGAAGGTTTGATAAATATTTTTCAGAAGATGTCAACCAATCGACAAATTCCTGAAGCGCTTCGTGGAATTCTGTGGCCTCTTTCAGAGCGATTTCAAGTTTAATCTTTCGATCATTGGCTCGACTCAAGACATTTTCCCATCGCTGTCGAAGAGTCTTGAGGTTATGCTGAAGATTTGTTGCGGCGCCTTCTGTTGATCGTCTCAAATAGTCCTCTCCCTGTTTGAGAACTGATTCAATTTTAGGTCGGGCGGACTCTAATTCAGCATATAATTCCATAAATCTATTTAGTTGTTCTCTTGCAGTCTCTGGGAGACCACCGACTGGTTTCGATGAGGAGAGCTGTTGGTCGACATCATTCAACCAAATCAAAAGATCCTGAATTTCCTGATTGAAGGCCTGCGCCTCTCGAAGAGCTTCTTCTAATTCTCGTTGTCTTTGATTTGCTTTATCTATGAGCTGTTCCCATCGAGAGTTCAGATCATTTAGTTTAGATTGAGTGGCCCTGGCGCTTTCCGTTCCCCTTTCTGAGGCCATCATTTGTTTACCGGCGATATTAAGAGTGTCGAGACTTGTCTGATGCGCCTGAATGTCGTTCATCAGTACCTTATGTTTAGCCAATTCAACTTCAATGACGGGCGGATCGCCAAATACTGGTCTCATCTCATCGAGAGTTCGTTCAGTCTTAGTAATCCAGGAAAGGAATTCATTGAGGGCGTGTTGGAACTGACCCAAACGCAAAAGAGCGTTATCCAGATCTGATTGTCTGTCGACAATGTTTTTGAGCAGTTCATCCCATCGACGGTTGATCTCTTCAACGTTACCTCTGATAGAACGGGCCTGATTTGGTGACACGTCTTCGAGTAGTTCGTGTGCCTGACGGTTAAGTGCTTCCACTTCAACCATATGCGGGTTAACCTCATTCTGAAAATCTTTGAGTTCTCGAATCTGTCTTTTGACGGCATCGATGTCTACAGCGATGGGTCCCAAACCATCGTATTTACGCTCTGCTTTCTCCAAAAACTCCAAAAGGTTTTTCATCATTTCGTGGAAATTCATAGCCTTTTCCATAGCATCGATCAAATTCTGTTCACGTTTTGCGTAGAGAGAGGTTACGTTATCCCATGCATTGTCTAAATCTTCGATGTGTTTCTTGACTTCAGGTTTGTCCGGTTCTCCGCACAACTGCATTAGGTTACGACCCGTCTGTTTAGTTCGTTCGACTTCAGGTTTGGTCTGATCCATGTCGTGCTTAATTTCTTTCAATTGATTTTGTTGTTGTTTGATTCCATTGGGTTCTGCAGCGGGCGGTTCCTGATTGTTAAGTGTGTCCTGAAGATCACGAATAGCTTTCATAACATTATTCAATTCATTCCAAAACTTCTCCGCGACTTTAAGGGCGTCATCCAAAGAACGGCCTCTGCTTTTGGAGCCTTTCTGGACCTCATCCCATAAGTCATTCAATTTATTCAACTTATTCTTAATGTCTCTAATGGCGGGTTCATCACTCTTTCCAGCCTTACTGATCACATCTCTGGCGGCAGCTTTGATGGCATCGACAGCACCGGCCCTCTTCTCCAAATCGCTGATAATAGCATTATTGTCAACGATTTGTTCTTGAATTCTGTCCGGATGTGCGGCAATGGGTTCGGCATTTCTCAATTGGTCTGCGGTGTTATTCAATGCATTTAACATTCCGTCCAATTTGTCGGCGAATTGAGAGGTGGCCTGAAGTGCGGCCTCCAAAGCGTTTTGTTGATCTCTCAATAAGTTTCTCAATCGGTTGTAGCGGTCGTTATCGCTATCGATAAGTTTCTGGACCTGACGCGCGTCCTCTTCGAAAATAAGTCGCATTAAAGCTGCGCCCGTTTTGTTTAATTTGTCGATCAATGGTTTGTGTTCGGCCACTGATTGAAGCAAAGATTTGGTGGCCTCCTGTTGTCGTCTGATCTGTGCGGCGTGTACCGCAGGTTTGCCCAGCATCAGAGCCTCAGACTCTGCCTCATCCAACCATTGACTCAGTTCGGAATGTGCTTCGAAAAAGTGTTCTGCTAATGGCAAAGCCTGTTCTAATGCATTGAGTCTGTCCTGACATAACTGTGAGACGTGATTCGCCAGTTCTTTGAGATCTTCAGCCTTATCGCGAATGTGGGCTAAATCTTCTTCACTCGATTCACGCATCAATTTCTTAGCATTTGTGATGACATCTCTAACTCTTCCCTTTTGACTATTGATATCATTATAAAGGGCTTTAGTTTCCTTCAAAAGTATGGCTAATGCCTCGGGATTTGGTGTAATCGGTTCGGCCTCTAATAGCTGTCGCTCTGCATCTCTGAACCAATCGAGGAGTTCGTCGATATCAGTAATCACTTCATTATTTCGTTGTTTTGAGAGTTCGATTCTTTCGGCCTTTCGTTGAATTTGTTCACAAATGGCATCAAATCTTCGCGAGGCTCGCGTCACATATCCTTCTATAGTAGCAGAGCCTTGACCAGGAGATATCTGACCCAATTGTGGTCCCAAATGATTGATTGTCTCCAAAAGAGTTCTATTCTCTGGAATTTGTTTCTCTAAGATCTTAATAGTTTTTTCCTGAGCGCTCAGATTCTGTGAATTTAAGTTTTTGAGTTCTCTCTCCGCGTCGTCCATCCATGCGTTCAACTTATTGTGAGCCGAATGGAAGTTTTGACAGATGGGAAGGGCTTCTTTGGCCTGCATTAGTTTGTCTGATGTTCTGTGCGTTAGTTCACTAAAGCGAGACTGAAGTGCATCCAATTTATCTTTAATGAAAATGGAGTCACCACCGGATGAGTGTTTCATAATCTCCTGACCGGAGCGCACGATATCTGAAACTTTGTTTTCGTGGCTTTGAATTTCTTCAGACATTTCAATGAGTTCGTCGACTTGTTCTTTAAGTTTGTCAACAAAAACACTCAGCACTCGGTAACGATTGAGTCTGGATTCCATCTCTTGAATCCACGCGAGAATGTCTTCGAAGCTCAAAACAAAACTTCCCAACTCTTCGTGAGACTCATTGAGAAGTTGTCCCAAAGCAATGCTGTCTTCCACTAATTTTGCGTATCTGTCAGTCACTTCTTGGAGTCTTTCTACAACGACCTGTGCCTCGTCGTCGCCAATGAGACTCATTAGACTTTGAGCGATTTCTGTTAGTTCTTCAAAGTCTCTTTTGTGGCTAATAATATCCTGATGGAGAGTCCTGTGCTCTGCAATGCGCTTACGAATGCGGTCCTGATCTGTAGGGATTTGGGACGAAAGAGAGGTTAGTTTTCTTTCTGATGATTCCAACCAGTCTTGAAGTGGAATTAATTTATCAGCGAAGGCGCGAGCGATTGGAAGTGTCTGTTCGAGTGCTTCCATTCTTATGTTACAATCATTCAAAAGTTTTTCAAATCTTCGCGAAATATCATTAATTTGTCTTTCAATTGGAACTCTCTCTCCTGCGTCCAGATTTTTAATGAGATCTCTTCCCATAGAAACGAGAGATTGAATGCTGTGCTCTCTGTCGAGAATCAATTTTTTCAGAAGTTTCTGTTCTTGAAGCTGAGCCTTAACTACTTTATAGTCGGCAGAAATAGGTTTTTGATTTGCAACTTCTTCTTCAGTATCGGACAACCATTTAAGAGCTGCTGCCAACGCGTCCTGGAATTTGCCCGCCTGTAGAAGAGCCACATCCAGTTTGCGTTCTCTATCACTCAAACCCTTAACAATGTCTTTATAATCATTTTCCAATTGTCGGATATTGTCTTCAATACCACGTCTTTCAGCAGATGAGACCCCAATTTGTTCCAAATTTTCGAGAAGAGACCTTCCGGTGTGTCTAACATTATCGATAAGTCGTCCATTACTGTGAACTTCATTACTGAGGGCACGGACTCTATCCAATTGATCGCCGATACCTCGCGGCTCAGCGGCCACGGGTTCGTCCAAAAGCCTTTTGGCACTTCTTTTGACTTCATTGAGCCAACGACTGGCCTTATCGAAAGCGTCAGCAAAATTGCGTTGTTTGTCACTCAAACCACTCAATCTATCGCTCAAAGCGTTAACTCTTTCTAATAAATCGTTATAATCCTTAGTCAACTCATTGACCTCCGATCGGACCAAATATTCTGACTCTTCCATTGGTCGTAAACGTTGTGGAAGAGTTAAACGATATTCATTGAGTGAATTCAAATAGTCCTTCGCTTCGTCCATAAATCTTTGGGCACCCATTGAAATGAATCTGAGATCTGCCTGATGTGCGATCACATCATTGCTCAGTTCGCGGAAGGATTCGCTGACATCTCTTCCACTCTTAATAGCCTTTTCTTTGTCTGCAAGAGATCTCTGTGCGCTCTCCAACCATTTCTTGAAAGATGAATACTCTGTTCTAAATTTAGATAACTCTTCAAGAGTTGAAGTCAAGCGTCTCAAAAGTCTGTCCGAATGATCACATGCGGAGTCATATCTCTTTTTGAGAGCATCAGTACTTTTTTGGATTCGAGTTATGTCTTCTTTATTCATGAATTCTGCCCCCTGTTGTGCGATCACATGGGCGTAATCCAAAGTTGTGGCCACTTGTCGTTGGTGTGACTCTAAATCTCTATTAATAGACTTAAGAAGAAGAAAAATTAGAAATCAGACAAAACATATAAATAAATACTTCGCAAATAGAGATTTGTTTTTTAAGGTCTTCCACTTGTTCTCTAACTGTTCCCAAATTAGCCAAATTCTGTTCGACATCAGTGAGCCATTGATTTAATTGGCGAATACCGTCTTCGCAAAGATTAAATTTCTCCATAATTGCCGCCTAAAGTAAAGACATATTAGAGGACTGAAAAGATAGGAGAGAAGAGAAGCGCAAGCCTTAGCCTTAGCCTTGCATTGCATTGCATTTATTGAAAACATTGCAAAAGCGAATTCACTTTCATTTCGCTAAGCGTTCAGAAAATATAAAATTGCAAATAAAACACAAAATTTGTTTAAAGTTAGGCTCAATAATGCGTTAGTGATGACAATCCGCCCAAACACCGAGATTTAGATTAATTGATTAATTTTTGTGCCAAACAAACAAACAATTTGTCAGAAAACAAATCGATAGCTTTTTTGAAAACATTTGATCCGATCCTCACCTCTGTATACGTTCTTAAGTCAGTAGTGGTTACTGTAGTCGAAGTACTTATCTCCTGTTTATTAACCTCTGTTTGAGATTTTATAGAAGCGGTTCGCTTCTGAGGAATAAGGGGTGAACCCTCTGTTTGACTGGTCTTACTTTCACTAGTTTTCTGTTTGACTGCGCCTTTTATTGACTCAGAAGTCATTATGTGAGGTCCGAAGACAGCCATTAAACCCATATGAGAGGCTTCGCTTATGGATAAACTCTTTTTATTAATTTTGTCGATAAAATTTCCTGTCTGTGAGTCAATTACTCCCTCTTTTATAGCATCTCTGGTAGTTTTAGTAGTTCCGTCAGTGGCGTCATAAATGACAGCATTTAAATCAATGTATCCCTTATCAACTAATTTTTCAAAAGAAATGAGTTCTCCAGTTTGTGGTTCCTTAAACTGACCGCTCTTTTGATCGTAAAGAGCAGCGAATGCGCCCGAAATCGTAAATTGAGTGGAATCGGTTTCTGTTTGCGTTGATATCTCCTGTGACTGTAAAAGTTTTCTGCGAAGGGCTTCAGAAATAGAAATGGTCTCTCCGGTGGAGGGAGAAGTAAAAGTACCCGTCGCAAGATTCAATTCTCCAGCTTTCATAGCATCAGCCATCGACTGAACAGCACTCGAAGTCCTCATAGTCACCTCTCCTGTAGATGTAATCAATGTTTCCACTGTTGTTCTGACAACAGAAGCCGACACTTGAGAGCGAGTTTTAGAATCAATTTCAAAGACTACGTCCTCATCACTTCCTTTAATTGTGGCGTCACTTTCTTTTGGTAATTGTTTTACAAATTTGTCAGAAATAACTTCTTTTCCATTAAGAGTTTCCATTTGAGTCTCCGGTGGTAGGGATGAATCTTTTACTACCGATGAACCCTTTATTGGAGAATCAACTAAATTAGGAGACGTTTTAGTGTCTCCACTTTCACAAATTGCTGAGACGACTGAGTCCTCAATAATTATATCTTCTGTATGTTTAGTCATGTCTGCAATCAGTCCTTTTTCTATGGCAGCACTTATTGGCATCACTTCCTTAGTTATGGGATGAATGAATTCTAAAGAATCCATATTAATTGAACCGCTTTCAAGAGCGGCCCGATATGTGAGGGA
>JAQIXI010001443.1:0-13685 GCA_034700165.1 Galumnidae sp. Gr-Ori-00277 | reverse complement strand
ACATCAATTGAAAAGTGAATTCAATTTTGAAAATTAAATCTAAATAACAATTGACTTGTTTTTAGTGATCTATAAATCTGTTGGACTGGACTTTGATTTTCTTCAATTGCTATGATTTGATTTCCTATTGGAGACAAACATCTATAAAGAGAAGTCTCTCTCAGTTTTCATATACTTTTTTTTTCTTTGGCCTAAATTTAAGATAAATTCTTAAAACTTTACTATAAAAAAAAGCTGAACTCTATTTAAGTAATTGAAAAATGTTTGCGAAAATGTATTTCTAATACAGAAATGATTGAAAATAAATCGATTCTCGTAATAGAAAAATGTATTTTCATTGAGTTAAGTGAAAAATTCAGTACATTTTTTGCATCGTTGAGAAGATTTTTTATTTTTTTTAAAATAAAAGTTTGGGTTAAAAACTCTTTCAACTTTTCTTTTGTCAAATAATTCAAATCAATTCTTAGACTATTGTCTTATCGATCAAAATATTGATGAAAATTTTTTTTGTTTAAATTAGTTATTATTTGCAGACATTTTTGTGATAAAGCATTCATTCAGAGACAGTATAATCGAGGAATAACTTCTCAGACAAATCCTTAAGACATTAAGGATTATCAAAGACACTAGAGTCTAGTGACTAGACTTTTGTCAAATGATCTAGTGTAAGTCTGCTTTCTTTTTGAATTTATGAGATTAAAAATTTTATTAAATTCTCTCTCTCTCTCCCTCTCTCTCCTCTTTTTTTTTAATTTTTTTTGAATTAAAAACTTTGAATGAAAAGTATTTTTTCCAAAAATCACTAAAAAACTTGAAGGAATAGAAAAATTTGTTGAGAGATAAGCGACCAAAAGAAGAGTATATTTTTGTTGAGAAAAATGTTTGAAAATATGTGACAAAAATATCTTCTATTCCCAAATGAAGTCTTTCTCTTCCCGAGTAAAAGAGTTTGTGTTTCGTTAGGTTTTCAATCAGTTTTTTATATATAAATAGTTTGAATGAATAGATTTGGGATAAAAGAGGAACTAAAAGATGTGAATCGGGTAAAGACAAAGTTGTGTTTTTGAAGCTCTGCATAAACGGTAGGCCCTGTTGTTTGCATTGATAGTTGGCTTTGACTTCGAGGGTGAATAACATCAACGCCTATGAGAGACACTGTTTCGGGTAAAAAAGCCTATCAAACATTTGCGCTCAGAATAATAAGAATTTTAGTAAACCTTATTTGCATTACTCTCTTATTCACTGATTCTGATGTCGACCCAACACAAAGAATATACTTTTATTGAACTCTCTCTCTCTCTCTCTCTCTCTCCCTCTCTCCCTCTCCCGTTCTCTCTCCCTCTCTCCCTCTCCCGTTCTCTCTCTCCCAAAGTGTATGAAATAGAGTTGTTATTGGATTAATGCCTCAATTGATCGGAATTCATGCGAATCCAATCAGATATATGTGCAGAATATTTGTGTGTCCGCACATATAAGTGCCAAATGTGTGGATCAGTGCTCATCACAAAAGAGAAAATGCATTTTTAGCTCTCATTTCGTTTGTTTGTTAAACTTTTTTTGTTGCTCTCATTATATCGTTTAGCAGAAAAAACAATATTCCTCTGAGACTATCACTGATTAACTCTGAGCGCAGGACTAGACTTAAATTATACTCAATTTTAATCAAATATTTTTATTTAAAGAAAACAAAATACACAAAAAAAAACTGTTAATTAAACAATCATTTGATTATTAATATATTATTTGATTAAACATTAATTAAATTAAAGAAAAGAAATTATTTTATATGTATTTTGAAAAACAGATTATTTTATAAAATATTTTCATTTAAAGACTTGAATGAGAAAAATGTGTCATAAAATGTAATAATAAAATATTTTTATCAAAATTATTGAAAGACAATACAATGGATGATATGAATTAGAGTCAGTCCTGAGCCCAACACAACTCAAATCCATTGCCTAAATGAAAGCAAATAAATATTAACTGAAAATTTATTCAATGAATTCATACCGCGAGACACTTCCCATATCTTTTCAAAGGCCTGTAAGGCATCATCTCTTGTGCTGTACTGGACTCGAAGTAATCCGTCAAAGAATTGAATATCCTTGATAACAAATTGACCAAAAGTCAGGTAAAACTTCAATTGTGACAACTGTTCATTTGTGACAAATAAATTCCTGATCCAAATCGTTGTCATCTATTAATAAATTTAAGATCAAATAATTAACCATAACTTAGTGCTACAATTAGCCATAAAAGTGGTGACACTGTATTTGCTTACCATTTCTTGCTGTTCATTTGGGTCGCGCCAATTCAAACGATATTTATCTTTGATGGGACTCGTAAAGAACACACGTCTTGCCATCGATGCTGAGTAGTGGCTGTCATACTTCAACATTAAGAGCTGTTTCTCAGGATTATAGCTATAGTGGACGAGTCCTCCTTTGATGGACTCCATTACACTTAAAATATTAGTTATTTCTATGTTTTCGATGACCAGTTGTTTGTTGTCGACTGAAAGCTCGACATTAAGTCGAGCTCCAGGTCTCAGCTCTAAACGATTGAAGTAATGAATTGCTGTTTGAGCGACAAATGGGTCAGAATATGTGACGTAAGCAAATCCACGTCCATTTCCCGTGAAGTTGATCTTCAGTCGCAATTGATATATTGGATAACCAATTCGTTCGAAGAATGGCACCAACTCTTCCTCTGAGGCGTCGATTGGGATGTGATCCACAAATATTTCTGAGCCAATCGCTGGCTTTTCCATTGAGCCATCAATCGGTGGTCCATATATTCGTTGTCCATTAACTTTTGTGATGGTATAGAGGGGTCGAAACGATAGAAAATTTAATATTTCCACTGAATTAATATCTTTTAAAACCATTTTTTATTCTTTAAAAGTGTTTATTGAAAGACTTCATTAAATCAAAATGAATTCAAATTATTTGTTGTACTAAAAGTGATTTTTTTTGGACCCTTTAATGGTTTGTTTGTTGCACAAGATTTGAGCCACTGATGGCTTAACTTTGTGTTCAAAAGCCAATCAAAATTAAAGTTCAAAATCCCTGAAATTAGTGATTTAGATGAGCTAGATGATTGGCTACTGATATATAAACAACTTTTCTCATATTTCATTCAATTGAACAAAACATAGGTTTTTAACACTTATCCACTAATTTTATATCGAAATTCATTCGTCCCTTTTGTTGCAATTTTTATTCCCAGAACTCAATCCATAAGTTTTATTGCTTTCAATTAAATCTATCCTAAACTCAGTTTTATTTTAAATTTTGAATAAATGCTAAAAAAAATTTGCGTCAAATAAATACTGACTTATATTCACTTTTAGTTAGGGTTATACAAAAAGAAACTTTTTTCTCCTCGAGAAACTTTCTAGAGAAAGTTTCTCTATGGGGAGACCCATTATTATTGAAATATTTCTCGAGAAATGTTTTTAGAAAGTTTCTTTTGTACAAACCTACTTTTAGTTTTCTCTCTCTCTCTCTCTCTCTCTCTCTCTCTCTCTCTCTCTCTCTCTCTCCCTCTCTCTCTCTCCCTCTCCCTCTCCCTCTCTCTCTTTCTCTTTCAAATTAATTACTCAAAATTGTTATACTTTTACAAAATAAAAGTATTTTATTCTCTTTTATTTTAGTTTAGTTTTTCTGGAAAAATGAGTAACACATAAATGAAGACAAAAGTGTGTCCCAAACGTATCCTTACTTTAACTTTAAATTTCTATTCAATCGTTTAAATCAAATCAAATATATTCTAATTTAAGACTTATTTTTGTTGCTTTCATTTCCTTCTTTTGATAAAAAAAAGAGTAAAGAAAATACAAGAAAAAAATGTTTCGGATATGTTTTGTATTTATAAAAAACGAAAATATATATAAATAATGTCAAAATCCAATCAATACTTTGATTTCTATTGTATTGAATCTGTTTTTTATTCCGATTTTCTTCAATATTTTCCTTTAAGAGTAGAGACATCACAGAATCAAAGAATACATTTTTGTTGGCAAACCTTCTCTTACTGTTTATCATTTGAAATCCATAAGGAATTCCTGCATTCAATTCATTCATTCATTGGTTTCTAACATAACTTATGGCCAAAACTGACTTTTACTAAAAGTCCAACAATAGCCAAGAGTGTATTCCAAAAATAAAACATTAGCTTAATAGGAAATCCTCTTATAACCAAGCTAATATAAGCTAATATAACTTATTTACCATTATTGGATTAAGAAACAAAAATAAGCTAGGATTCTTAATGTTATTAAACTTGCATTTCAAGATCATTTAATAAAAGCGGAAATGTATGGCTATTCCTATAATATATTGCAGTGAAAACTCATGAATTATTGCAAACTTTTCATGTCTTTCATAAGCCTTTGAGGCAATAGTTTTCAGTCGAAAAAAAGTCACTAATTTTTGACGAAAAAATTCCCTTAAATTTATCGCTAAAATAGAGACATATGTTTCCAACTCTTTCCTGTCTATCCCTTAAAGGATTTGATAAAAGGGATGAAAAGACACAAAAAAATAGTGAAATCATGAGTTTCACTGAATTTAAAATTAAGGACTAATTTTGTTTATTGTTTTGCAAGTTTATTATACAAGACTTGTTTTGAACCTTTTTTATTAAATGAGACGATTGGCTAATGATTACCATTTGTTTATAATTTGTGTCATTACGTAATGCAAAAACATCTCAATTGAATGAAAAACACTTTTGACTCTAATATTTGGTTTCTGTCATATAATGACTTTCACTGTATTCCCACTGAATTTAAGTGTTTTCTCTGTTGACATATAAGACGTTTTTTCAAATTGTAATCAAATATTTTATTTTTATTTGTAAAACACTTTTGCTTTTCATTTGACTCTTAGTTTGCATTTCAGGTATGAATTGAATAGATTTTCATCTTTTGTATTAAATTTGTTTATGTTTTATATATAAAATATAAATATTTGATGACTAATACCACGAATACATTTACAGAGGATTCTAAAATTGTCTCAAAATAGTTGTGAATCAGAGCTAATGTCTACCCATAAGAGAGAGAATCCAGAGCTTAAGAAATACATGGAAACACTGGTCAGATATCAGTCAAAAAGTATGGAACAATTGCAACACAAGTGCCAAGAGTTAGGAAAAGAGTTGGAAGAGATCAGAAAAGTGGTCAAAGACTTGGAAGAGATGAAACTTAAAGGTCTGAACAAAACAGAACTCTTTCGAAAACAACTGAATTCATACTTAAGTGAAAAGAATAAGAAATTGTTGAATGAATGTCAGTGTCTTCAGCACGAGATCGAGTCTCTGGAGATGGAGGGCTGGTCCTGTTGCTCCTGCACTTTTGAAAATCACCAGGGGCTTATGGCCTGTGAAATGTGTTTTTTACCCCGATTTGGAAATGACGAACACTTTGGGGAAGACCACAATTTTGAGCTCAAGTGATGTAACATTTATTTTGAATATCATTTTACGCATAAATTTTACGCTATTTTTCTGACATTAATATAAATACATTTTATGTGACATATAATACAGTTTTCAATACATTTTTATATTTTAGTCAATTTTATCCTTGAATAATATAATTTGATTTAAGCATGGACATAAATATTCACTATAGTTTAACTCTTAATTTGATAATTTTGTAGAAAATTAAGTTAAGTTTAATTTTTCATTTAATAATTCATTGATTTCTTTCAAATAAATTCATTTTAAACATAATTGTTCAAGTAACTAAATTTTTTCAGTTTGAGAGAGAGAGAGAGAGAGAGAGAGAGATAGAGAGAGAGAGAGAGAGAGAGAGAGAGAGAGAGAGACGGTCCTGGAAGATATTTGTGTGATAGTCATATCCCACCGGCACTTAAGAGGAAAACCCATACAAAGACTTGAGATTTCATTTGCTATTATTCATTGCCTTAAAGTTCATTGAAGTTGTGCTCAAATTCTTGTATTTTCTTCATTTTTGTCTCACTTTTTATCTTTTATTCTTCAGATAAAATTCATAACAAAAGAATGAGAATACAGTCTTTTTCTTCTAAACTCAAGGAATCATTTCTTTATTTGTTATCACATTTTCTTCAAATATTTCTTTGCTTTCAGTCAATAAGTAATGCATTTCCTATCAAAAGATTTAGTGTTTGAGTCGATAAGAGAGAGAAAAAACTAATCATTTTTGGATTAAAAATCTATTTTTACGTATTTTTTCTTTGAAATCATTTCATCATTTCTTTGAAAATTATATAAAAATCCGATTCCTTTGAAAGAAAATTATACTTTTTTTTGTATTAAAACCATTTTATTTAATACTATTTCTCTTCTAAAAACTTATCAATAAAAGAATATTCTTAATGAACTTGGAATTTTCATAAATTATTTCAAATTTATCTAGCTAAAAAATCTTTATTCTAAATAGTTTACGCTCTTTTCCAGTGATAGCCAACTGTTCCATACATTACTCATCCCTAATCTTAACCCAGAATTGATTTGAATGAATGCCAAAAAGTATAAAACTATTGTATTATTCGTGTCTTATGTTTAGATTTAATGTATTTTCCAATTTTAGTGAACATCCCATACAGACTCGTGACACTTGCCTTCAACTCAGGGCTCTTTTTATGACTCATCCCGTGTTTTTGTAATCGGAAATAAGTGATCCATCTTTTATGTAATCGTATAACACAAATATGTATTTAAAATACTGAATACTATCCCCACAAACACTGACTCTAAGGCTTTTCAATAGTTTTTTATTCAGAGTTTATAACAAAATGTAATTTTGTCTTCACTTTTGGTTTTGAGTTTCAATAAATTATTGATAATAAATATGGAAATTAAAGACAACTTTTTAATGGTTTAGATTTAAATGTGAGAAATCAAAGGAAAGGATAAAATTCTAAAAGACTTTAAAAGTAAAGACACTTTTAAAGGGAATTTTTTTTATTGAAAAAAAGATTTTAAAAAATTTTAAATTTTTAGTTGAAATTTGATATCATTTTTGATTTATTATTCATTTTTTTTTCTATGTTTTCTAATTTTAAAGATATTTATTTATTTATTTTTGTGTTCAAGATCAATTTACTGATTACAAATGCTCAAGTAAACTTGTGTAGAAAATATGTTTTAATACAATATGTTGTAAAAATTGACCAAATCTCAAATGATTAATAATTCTCTCTTTATGTTTGAATATAATTTTATTAAAATATTATTAATTGGAATAAATTATATAAATTTAAATAAAAGTTAAGGAAATACTTAAAGTTTGTTTCCATTACTATTGAACTCAAATAACCATGATGAAAAAGTAAACTGTTTCCAGTAGATAGTATGAAATTTCACCCCTTTTAGGCATTCATAAAACTTGTGACTTAGGTTTAGTAGTTTTGATTCCCAACTGATTAAAATATTTTGTTATTTAATCTAAACTCAAAAAAAGTCTTATAATTCCCCTTAATTTGATGTTACGTTTTATTTGCATATAAAAAATTTTGACGTCACTGTTGGTCACTACTGATGGCCATACTTTCATCACTGTTTGTCTCTATTAGTATTGAATTCAAATAACATATGATTTATATTTAAATTTTATTTTCAAATAAAAATCGATTTAAAAGTGTTTTCAATAATAGTTTTGTTTAAACAGTGGACCACTTCTATACCCAACAACTCGAGTTATATTCAGGTAAAAAATACTTTTGTTATTTTGTCTATTGAAAGATTGGCTTTATTCGAGCATAAAAATCAATTATACCTTGATCACTTTTATCTCTAATGAATAATTACATTAATAACACTTCCATTTATTTCAAAACTCTTTGAATGTTTGCCAAGAATTGAGTCAACAGAGTCTTCAAAACATCAGAAGATCTCTTTTACTGATTCTTTACTCTTTTACTACTTTTGTGACAAAACAGTGCATACATTCCAATATCAGAGGAATGCCTCAAATCAAAGATAAAATAGTAGAGGAATAAAAGGACTAAGAGTGAGATCACATTAACATTTTGCTGAAGACGTGATTCTCATTCAACTCTTATCGGATACAATAGAATGCACTCAAAGCAATCACTAGTCAACCAAAAGCCGGTATTCTCTTCCCGGGGATGTCCACGAGATTAGGGCATAAACTTTTATTTCAATACCAAGTTTCAATGTAAAAGCCATTTTTAATTATATGATATTCTAGGTCATATTACCCTCTTATCTTCTTTATTATTGCATATATTGAATAATTTTGAAACTGCTCTTGGTAACTATGAATCTATCTAGTACAATATCATAATTAAATTTAACCTGGTAATTTATTTGTAATAGAATATTAGTATATTTATCTTGTTTATCCCTTACTAGGCAACATTTAAGTGGACCTTGATGATGCTTCTCATTGCTGTTAGAGTAAAGCCTTGTTAGGTGCACACCATATTCTGTGCTAACAGAATGAAGTAAAGCCTTTCTCCTTATTAGACAAATGGTGAGTGCGGTTGAGTTGAGTCGAGACATGAATTTCGTGACCATTAGATGCCGTCAATATAAAAGTTGCGACACATGTGTCACACGTTTGAGATCAGGTAAAATAAATACCTTATTATGACGTGACGTCAAAATCTGATGTCAGCACCACTTGTTTTTGGTTAAGACGTTTGGCACTAATTTATGTTATTATTCTGAATCACACTTTGATCGACAACTTTAGGACTTATATTTAATGGCTTTCCTTATATTTAAGGATTTCCTAAGAGCAAGGGTTTAGTAAAGTAATAATACCTTGAGCAATTTATCTTTTTTTTGCACGACTATTGAGTAGAGAAAATTTAAAATTGAAATAGATAAACTTTGTGGCCTTTGTTAAGTTTAGAACTAGAAGGGTAAATTGTTTGTAAGGGTCAATAGTGTGGGTTATTTTTACTGCAATTTATTGCAAGGATTGTATTGTAAGACATGTTTTTTTTGTATACATTTATTGAATTGAATATAAATGATATGAGAATTTGATTAATAAAATAAGGATTTGATTGAAATTCAAATTTTTATTGAAAAGAAGAGAAAACAATTTGTTTAATACATTTGACAAACAAATTGTGAATCAATTGAATTGTTTGCCAGTGCTGTCCACTCAACCAATACTTTAATATTGTATAGAATTCCCTCTATTTTATCGTCAATTTATTTATATTTTTTTCTCTCGAATACTATTATTTTGTGAAAAAATAAGACACAAATTCTCAACAAAAATATAAGAAAAAGAAAGGAATTTATTTTGAGATTTTTATTTTGTTATTCCGTATATCGAATAGAGATTTGTTGCAAACAAATGATCTCATATTATATTTTCAATCAAACTCTTGAAGAATAAACAGAATAAGCAATTGAATAGAAGGGCACAGAATATTCTGTGCAGCGAAAGGAATCGGCTCATTGCGATAGTAATGCATGAGTTGACAGCTCTTTGCTTCCAATCGAGACAACAATTTTGATGCGAAAATTTGCGAATATATTTCCTGTGTATTCGAGGCAATAGTTGTCACTAAGAGAAGGATTGGCACATATCCATGTCTTTTATATGAATAAAGAATTTGCACAGAATAGGAATCTTTGCAACTCTATTATTGTATATATAACACGAGGGATGTGCAAGGCTCACTTGTGTTTCAATTAAGAATCTAGGCCAATAAAATACACTTGGGTGATCTCTAATTTGATATAGGATATTTTTATGCTATCTAGCTCATCCTTCTTGTTGTTTTCTATTTGTGTGTCATGAATTCATCCTTGGTTCTTTTTTGTTGTTGTTGATCTACTAAATTAGGCGATGAAGTGTATATGTATTATTAATGAATGTTATCTTGTACATCTCTTCAGACAAGATATTTGTTGAGATTCTTCTCTTTTTTTGGAGCAAAGAATTTGATTCAAATGGAGTTTCGACTCTTATTTAGTACTGTTTTGCAGTTATATCACAAGAATTTAATCAAAGCATAAGAAGTGAAGACATGAGGAATAAGAAAAAAATGTCTGTTATTTAAGGACAGAACAAAAAAGGCTGTTATATAATATTCTGTGCTTTTTTTTGGGAACAACACAACATAATGTAATTATTGGACTAATTATTTGTTTTTGTTTTTGATGTGATTTTAGTGGCATTTGTTTTGTAAAACATTGGGTTTTGTTTTGGTCACAAAAATGGCTTTTTCTTACTTTTTTTTGTAGGCTTTACTCCTTAAAAGTAAACTTGTTAAGTTGATTATAAATTATATCGAGTAAAGTTTTTTTAATGCCTGGATATAATAGAGTGTTATAACTTAATTTAAAAGCATTAGAATTATGTCTTTAAGACTCTTTAAGAAAATAAAATTATTGGGAATTTTTCTGTTCATTCGAGTGAATGATTTAAATTGAATTTTCAAAATTGATATTATCGTGAATTTAATGCACGGATAGACTCTTAACTCGATTCTAAATCAGAGCTGAATTTCATCAGAAATCCATTAAAAGCTAAGATTTTTCGTTAAATAAGAAGAGAAAAAAAATTTTTTTAATCGTTTCAGTGAATCAGAGCTCTGGTTATCACTGAATGTGTTTTGGAAACGAACTGATTGGTTCGGGTAAAGATTATTTTTGTTGTTTCTTTTTTGTTGCCATTTTTGTTGGCAAAACTTTTAGACGAGAGAAAAATGAAACTAAACTTTCGTTAAGTTATAAATCATTCAAATAATTAGCTTTTCTTCGGAGTTAATCACAACTTATTAAGAGCTGATCCCAAACGTTGAGTCCAATCGACAGACAAGTCTTAAGACAATACATTTATCGCACCACTCATTCATTTATATTTCATTATAGATATGACACCAACAGAACAGATGGGAGAGGGAGGGAGAGAGAGAGAGAGAGAGAGAGAGTGAGTGAGGTGAGAGAGAGAGAGAGAGAGAGAGAGAGAGAGAGAGAGAGAGAGAGAGAGAGAATAATCAGTCAATAATTGAGTCTAAAGAAAAGAAAAGTCATTTAATCGCGAACTTATTCTCACTTAAGACCAGAGGATCTGCCCGAACACAACAAAATATAGAGAATAAGATAGAAGGAGCTTGATCAAATAGAAAAGTTTGTTGGCCGTTGTCGTGCTGTTGTGCTGAACAAAGGGTTTGTGTTTGAGGACATTTTCAGACACCATTCGATTCAATAGTCTTTTGATAAGACCACTGACCAAATGAAGAAAAGTGTCTTCTGTTTTATTAGTCGTCTAATCCCGTGTTTATTTGAAGGCATATATGCTGTGCTGAGCAGGTGTTCACTCATTTATTGTGGAATTGGAGGCAATAGTTCTCAGAGATTATATGTCAGTTCAAAAACAACTGATTATAATATAAATATTTATTTGAATATCATTTGAATTGTCATTTATTCTGTGCTCTCTTTCATTAAATTTTTTTGTTTTTGAGCCCAACTTTAGTATCAAATTTCAAGAAATATAAGAAATAAGAAAATGGAAGACAAATAAATTGCATAATAAATACCAAACGAATGGCAGAACAGAAGACAATTGCTTTTAATTTCCGGGCGATAAGACTACAGAATATAAAGAATTATTGGTTGACCCCTCTCTTAGCTCTATATATATTTTTTCATTGTTTTTCAATTCACTTGATATCAAAGCCTTAATCTGATTCCTGAGCCCACATATTGACCACCATTTCGGTCTCTGACTCAGCATTTATGTTCTCTCTCTCTCTCTCTCTCTCTCTCTCTCTCTCTCTCTCTCTCTCTCTCTCTCCACATTGTATGTATGTTTATCGTATGTCAGTCCCAAAGACCAGTAGTGAAAGCTCTAACTCTAACCCCAAACTGAGAGCCGAATCCATAGATGTAGTGCTGAGACGTTCACTCAGTTTTGTTATGCATTTTGAAGAGTTTGCGGAGCGGTTATAGTGATGTCAAAACGTGTGACACATCTGACAGACCAATGGATTGTTTGGCCAATGATTCCGATCGATGATTACCCGACACTTTGACAGCTATTGAGTTTCAAAATCAGACGAAAAAATCCCATTCATTGGAAACATTGAAATGAAGGGACACTAATGTTATTCACATTTCAATTCACTTTCACTCCGATAAGTCTTTTTTTGGTGACATTTATTTGAATCACAGTTAATGTCACTTATTTTAAATGAGCTTGCTTGTATCATACTATCCTAGATCATTAAATAGAGTGACTAGAGTTGATTATTTGAGGGTAATTTTAGTGTTTTCTTAACGATAATTATTATTTGAATTACTATTAAAAAAGTTTTCTAATCAAATGAAATGAAAATATTATTTAAGTTTTTAATAGAGTTTTAAGAATAAAATATTGAGTCAATTGTTTAGAGCTTTTTTTTAATTCTGTTCTGATTTCGGCTTTTCCTTTGTATTCTGTGCCCATAAAAATGTCTTTTCTTAATCTTTCTTCAATTGAATGTCTGTTTGATTAAAGAAGTTTTATGTTGTATATAATGGTTTGAGTAGAGGACTGGCGCTCAGCACATATTATATGAGAAAAACTTTGCCATTAAGGCAATCAATTGGATCGGACATCATTGATGGCCATCAATGACCATCAGTCTTGCGGTGCCATCAGCCTCTTGTACACTTTATTTGGTGGTGGCATCGGTCTGCTGACAGCACTGGGCATTGAAGCACAGCATAGGAAAAGTCAATACACTATTTCTTAGTATTTCTTTTATGAATGATAACAATGAAGACAATGTTAATAACGCAATGAATTTATTGCTTCTGCCGTTTGGTGTGTGTCTCAGCTTTAAATGTGAGCACAGAATCCGTTGCCTACACTTCCTTTGAAGACAAAACAAGTCTATTATATGATATACTGTTCAGTAATATTGAGTTAATGTTATATAAAGTTTATTCTCTCTTCAAATGTGAGTTTAAATCAGAAAGACTTTTGACTGGAAATTCAAAGACATCTATTAAATGACCCGTCATTTCTCACTATTATTTTTCATTAGGAAATGAGTCCTAAAGAATGGCTTCTCTTCCAAAAGAGAAGACCAAACGAATTGAATTTTTGTTAAATTACTCTAAAATTAATCTCAATTTGCAGTTACTTTCAATTTATGACATTTTTTTCAACACAAAAGTGAAAATCAATTTCTTTTCTTAAATGTTTCTCTCGATTTAAGAATACTAAAATTCAATTAACCTAGTTCATTGCTTGTCATCATATTCAGGACAAATTCAACAAAAAGTTTATTCATGCTCATTCAATTAAATTATATAGAATATATACATCTATATTATAGAATCTATAATATAGATTATATTTTTACATAAAGAAAAACTTACTTGTTAAAATAGTAAGTTTAAAAGATAATTTCCTATTTTATTAGTTACTCATGCTCATTTTTAATACAAGGGGAAAAATTAGATTTATACTTTTCCTGAATACCATATTTGTCTTGTTGTAAAATACGACAGACCGGGCGTTTTAAGTATGGCCAATGCGGGCTAGACACAAATGGCAGCCAACTTTTTATAACTTTGAATGCAACGCCATACCTCGATAGAAAGCACACCATATTTGGTAAAGTTAATAATTTGGTTAAATATTAATTAAATATTGTTAAGTAATTAAAATTAAGTTTCAAATTTCATTTGTCAGTCATTTTTTATTT
>JAQIXI010001442.1:0-13689 GCA_034700165.1 Galumnidae sp. Gr-Ori-00277 | reverse complement strand
CACACACACACACACACACTCACTCACATTCTTTTTACTAATATTTCTGACACTATATAAGCAGTGAATAAATTTGGATATTTGTTAAACTGATTGTCAGGAATGAAACCAAAGGTTACATCAGTTAAATATTCGAGAGATAACCAACTTTTAAATAATAAGTTAAAGACAAATATTTGACTCTTTTATTAAATATTGAATAAATAACTAATTTTTGGTTCATTTTTCTTAAGAAAAAAAATCTGTCTTTACTTATATACAAGAGTTTGAAATTATTGAAAAAAAAATATTTTTGTTTAAAAAATCAAATCGAAATCAAAATATTCTATCAACTTTTTCTCTTTAATAAGTATATGAAATTTTATACAAATGAGAAAAACTGATTGAGATTTGATTTTTAAAAAATTACAAGTTCAAAGTGAAATGCATATTGAAACACCTTGCAAGCCATCGAAAACATTAATTTGTATTTTATATTTAAATATTAAATTAGATTAAAACAAATGAGAGCACTGAACAGTGCAATTAAAACAATGAACAGAAGATTTTTAATTAAAAAGTAAAAAAACAAATCAAAACAAAAATTTCAATTCACTTTAATTCAAAATTCAATTAAACCTTTTCTTTAATTTAAATCAATTTAAAACTAATTCTAAATCAAAATATTTTAAATATAAACAATAATTGTTTACAAATGATTTGTTGTTCATAAAAAACATAAAATTTATTCATATAAAGCGTTGTATAAAAAATATTTATTAATTTTTTTAGATTCAATTAATTTAATATTTTTTAAATTAAGGAGTTTAGGCTAAAACTAAATCAATTATCAATTTAAATTTCTTGGTAGTTGTGTGAGCACATAATTATAAAAAATGTAAGTATTTCTCACTGAGTTGTGCAAAATCGTAAGAAATCCTTACATTTTTTTATAAATCAATTATATAAGTATTCAAAAGATGAGTAAAATAATAAATGGATTTAGAAATTTGTAAATTTTAATCGAGGAGAAATCTTGTTATATAATAAACATGCTTGTCTGTTTAACTACTATTTAAAAGCGCTATTATTAAACTATTTAAATTTAAAATTTGAATTAAGTAGGTGAAATAACTAAAAAGTTACTTTATGTTAGTCATTATGTTAAATAACTACATCTTTGAAAACTTTTTTGTTCTTAAAGTATAAACAAAAACTGAATCAATGAATGATTTTATGTTCAAATAATAAAATTTTTTATTATTTTAGTCTTATATTAGTGTTTTAATAAATTACTCATAAAATGTTAAAACTATTTACGATTCCCATTGGATTCCCAAAGGGTTTTCACGGGTCTAGTTATTAACATAACCTTATTTAACATAACTTTTTAGTCATTTCACCTATTTCATTTAAATTTTAGATTTAAATTATTTAATAATAAATTATTATTATTAATAACTTATTAATAAAAATTGAAATAATTGATAAACAGAAAGCATTCACATTCTATAAAATATTATTTTACCTCGGTGAAAATTTAGAAGTTCCACTCTTTAGTCAAAATAAAATCACAAAATTCTTGATTTTCGGTAAAATCCTAAAAATTGGCAAAAATTGGGTGAAAGAGTCGAATATTTGATTCATGTATTTTGAGTGAATTGAGGCGATCATCGATTTTCTTCGAAAACTTATCTATTAATATATTAAAGTAATCCATTAAAAGTAGGGACTGAATGATTGTTAATTTAGATGGATTACATAATAATTTTAATCAACACATATAACGGATAAATTTTTAAGTAAATGAGGCAGGTATTAGACAAGTTGATATAGTTATTCTGTAATACTTCAAAGTGTTGTCAAAATTTAATCAAATTTCTCACTTATTAGAAGTTTTTTTTGAAAATTTATAACTTTTTTAAAGTCAATTAAATCAAAGATTTTGTTACGTCTTGGCTATCAATTTGATCGAAGAAATAATCGCGAATTAAAAAAGAATTTTTTTTAACTCTTTTGGCATTTCCTTAAATAAAACCCACAATAAAACGGTTAAATAAAGCGAAAAAAATGTATAACAGGTAGCGATGAATAGCTGTCGACTCATTCGACTGATAATTACTTCAACTAATATAAAGTGAATGTCCTGTTATACAGATGTGCGACCATTCAATTAACTCTTTAATCAAGTGATTAAAAACTGATCTTTTTTTAAATGTCTGAATCGACCGAAAAGAGTCGAAGCAGTGATTGGACTCACGATTAATAATAAATTAGAAATTTAGTTAAACTCTGGTTATAAAAGGAATTCCAGGAAAAACTTTGGGAACAAAAAAAGACAATTAAAGGATAGTTTCATAGTTTGATTTGAAAGCAACTGATTTTAATGACTAATAATTTGCATTTATTTCATTCATTTAATTTTTATTAAATTATTTTAAATATAAAATACTTTTGAATTTATAGTTCAATTAAAAATCTTTAATAATTTATAAATAAACTGATTATTATTTAAGAGTTAATATAATATAAAATAAGAACAGAATATATATATGTATTCCCTGTAAAAGTCCAGTGAAAAAGAGTCTCATAAATCTTTTAGAGTTTATAATTTTCTGTACTTAAAGTCAACTTAATTCTCATATAAATAAAAATTTCGAAATAAAATTTTAAGAGAATTAATATTTGTGGAAATATTAAATTTTCCTTGTTTACTAAATTTGCTTAATAACACCTTTCGCTTTAAATTTTTTTAAATTTAAATTTTGTTTTTCGCTTAATTGAATCATAGGATACGGTTTTAAATAATATATTTGGGGGTCAAATGCGATAATCTCAGTGTTTAAAGGGTTTTACACCAATGAATTTTAATGAGATCCTTCACTTTAACTGCATGAAAAACTTGCATGTTTCAAAGCTAAAACTAAAATTAATAAATAGCGTAAATGTTACTTAATTACTGTATAAAAGAGATAAAAATAAATTTTATTGTTATGAAAATAATTAAATACATTTTAATTATTTTTGAAGAGAAACCCATTAAAAACACAAAACACTAAAAAAAATTGATTCACAATCGCTCTAAAGGTTAACGATTTTAATAATTACTAAAAACAATAAAATACAAAATAATTGGAACAAAACCTAACATTCCTTCAAAGTTAGAGTAGCCTTAACTTTGAAAGTTTATCGATAATTCATATCAGTTGCTATATTGTAAGCAAGGGCAATTCTAAATAGCGGAAGAAATAATCAAATTACTCCTCAAAAGTTAAGAATTTTAAGTGTAAGTAAATTGAGCATGGTCTTAATTTTTCTAGTTTTCTTTAAATTTAAGAATAATTCCAATAAAGAAAAAGAAAAAAATTGATGAAAATCTCTGGAAAAGCAAATAATATTCGAGAGATTCTGTGGAAACGATTTTCTAAAAAAAATTGAAAAATACTGTTATTATTTAGTTATTCAATAAGAATAAAAGCTGAAAAACCAAGATTAAAAAAGGTTTCCGTTACTTACAAATTACTTTTATAAGTCCTCTCAAAGAGATAACGAAGTGACCCATCCCTTACATCCCTAACATTGGTTATATCCCTCGTTTTGGCTGATATTATGCATTTATATGTATATAATGATAGGTATCCAAAATAAAAACAATATTTATTAGTTTAAAAAATGCAAAATCTTTATTCAATCAACGAATCAATCGGTAATAAATCGATAATTCATTGAACGCATCGAATATTTATCAGTTAATCTCTGCCTAAGAGCCAAAAACAGGCAAAAAAAGATTGAGCCGAATAAAAACTAAAAGTTTTAGTTATGAAAAGAATATTTTTCAAACGATATATAAATTTCATATTCAAATATTATGCAAATTATATATAAACTCTTATTAGAAATTAAAGAAAACTATTTTTTGAGACATCGCTTCTCAGTTTAAGAATAAATAAGAAAACAATATTCATCTGTAAATGTGTTTGAATTTTATATTAGATCATGAATTTAGTAAATTATATGTAAAATGAGTGTTAACCCTATTTAACCGACTCTTTGCCGATAATATGAAAATAATAGTGACTTTTTAGGACTATTAAAGTTCGTTCAATCTTTTGGAGTGCAAACAATTGAATTAAATATTGCCATCAAATTCTCTTTTAATTCACTTTAAAGTTTCAGTTGTGCTTAACTCAAATGTTTTTATTTTGGAAAAACACTTATTACAAGTTAGAAGATTTAGGAAACAAAGATCGACATAATTATTCAGCGTTTAATTGATTGGATAACTGGAAAATGACATTTTCTATACACAAAACGTTGTAAAACATGTTATTTTGATTTTTTTCCTTTTCTACAAAAAAAATCAAAAATGAGTTAAACCATTGATGTTCACAAAGATAGTCGACAAAAGTATATAACAAATAATTTTAAGAATTAAAAAGAAAGGCATCATCAAGGACATTTCAAAAAGCAATTCAAAATCAAGAAAATTTATTATCCTTTGCTTTCAATTTTGAGTTTTTCCGATTTCTAACTGATAACAAACCAAATATATCTCTTTAATTCTGGAGAATCTTGCACGATTAATTCAATACTTTTAAGAGTAGAGGAAGTATTTATTTAAAGATTACTGATTTTAGCCATTTCTCAATTCGAGGAAGTTTTCCAATATTTGTTTGTAATGTTCGCCGATCCCCGAATTTGACTAAATTTATTATATTTATTTTTTGGGTGTTTTTTGTTTTAAAAATGTTTGTCGAAATTCCTATTAAATATAAGTCAGTCTTTAATAAATTGAATGAATTAATGAAACTTTTTATATATTAATAAAACAATATTTTCTGTAAAAATTTGAAAATAAATTTCATTTAAAAAAAAATTTAACAGAATTTTCTGACAATAAATTCAATGAGAATTCCTCTGAATATTAGGAAAACGTTTGAAAATATTTTCAAAATATTTGGAACTCAAAAAAAAAAATTCAATTAAAATAGCGTTCAAATCATTTATTTCTGAAAAATGAATAACTAATCCATTGATTATTATAAAATGTAACCCTTTTTTGTGATCGATAACTAAAATTACAGTTAAATTATTGGCGATAAACTCAAAACATTATAATTAAATATCAATTATTTATTAAGGATTTGTTTTATATAATTTTAATGTAATTTACACTAATGTTTGGTATGGAAAGAGTTGGGAACACCAAAGAATTTTATTAGATTATGATAGGGCATTTGATCATTTTTAAATAGGTATTTAATTCGAAACATCTACTTTACAAATGCTAAAGTATTAAACATTTAAACACTTCTTATTTGGCGACCAAAAGTCAATGCACTTCCCATTCAATAAACATTAAACTGTATCTGATTTTCATATGTAGTGATCGTCAAATTAAAGGAACGCCATATAAAAGGAATGTAAAATAAATCTGATATACATATAACTAATAATTTGATTTCTGAGATCATTATGTCTTTCCTTTCGGAAACATTAGTCAATGAGAATGAAAAGCAGACTCGAAACGAGTGAATACCGCTTTCAATGCCATTCAATGGTATACAATGTGTTTCCGGAATCACGCGATTCAATCATAATTGTTTCCAAACCATTTCAAAACTTAATATGCGTTTCCAAGCATTTGCCCATTTGACCATGTAACAATCTAACTCTTTACTTACCAATTTATTAAACAACGAGGGAAGGGAAGGGGAGAGAGAGAGAGAGAGAGAGAGAGAGAGAGAGAGAGAGAGAGAGAGAGAGAGAGAGAGATTAATAAGATGACACGAAATGGTTTATTATCATTATTATAACATTATAAATGTTGACTGGTGGAATTTGAATGTTATGAATTTATTTGCTTTTTGTAGTATAAATGTTTACTAAATTCAAACAAAAAACATATAAAACTGATTATCAGTAGTGAAAAAGGAAGAGAAATTCAAAATTCTTATTCTTATTCTTATTTAGGCTGACCTTTAAAGTGGTATTCGTGCGCTCCAGACGTCACGCTTTATATTAATAATATTTCTATTTTCCACTGAATTTGTAGTAATTCTCTGTTTTGCAATAAATAAAATCATTGTACAATAGTTTCAGATATCTTCTTGGTTTTTTTTTACTCTAAGCGTTTTCTTACATTAGAGTGAATTTTCCCATATTTGCAGATTATTCCTGAGAATTAGTTAACTGATTTGTTTTTACTTAAGCCCTCGAATGGAAAATATTGTTTTTTTGGAACTGAAATGTTTTTTATGAGTTTCAATACTTTTGTAGTGAATTAATGAATGAATGAATGAATATTTTCACTCCAATGAGAAAACATCTAATGTTGACATTTATTACATTTATTACAAATTATTTAAATATTAATAACTTTGAAAATTATTGAATATTTACCTCTCAGTTGTTATCTGAGAATTATATCCTCTTTTGTAGTTTTGAGTGTTGTCTCAATTAAATAATACATTAGTTTCACATAAGACTAATCAAAATTTCTAAATAATTTAAAATTTCAATTTAAAACCAATGTTTGAGTGAAAGAGAGGCCAAATAAAGTGGTTTAAGCCTAGATAAGACAAATATATATATATATATATAGCTCTCAACAAAACAAATCATTTGTTGGTTTAAATTCAAAGTTTTTAAAATCGATGATCACTAAAGAAAAGGCAATCAATTTTTATTCTGAATTCAATTACATTTAAATATTTGACTGAAAGTTTTTTCTTTATTGAAATCAATTATATTTTTTTGAATTGAATATTGTTTTCATTAAGTTTTTATATCAATCAGTGTTTAGACCACACAAACAGTGGCTAATAGTTGTGGTCCTTTCCTTATATTTAGGTTTGCCTTTGGCTCCAATTAAGAATTAATTTCATTTTTTTGAAATGCTTCTCATTTTTACTAATAATTTGATCTTCTCTTCGAACCAACTCTTGTGTGCTGTCAATGAATTTCATCGAAGGCCTGTTTTAGTTGTCTGTGCGCTCTCTTTATGAGAACTACAAAACTTAAATGATCCCATTTTGAGGTCAAATAATTGATGATCACTAACTTGAAGTGACTTCAATCTTAATATTTTTATTAAACCACAATATCTAATATACAATTACTAAATGACAAACTTATGTTATGTTATGTTATTTGCTTAAGACTGCAATCAGTCAACATTACTCTATATATTAAATATATTACTACTAATATCTGTGTCTCTTAAATGCTCAGATTTCTAATATTAGGGCAAAAAATAAAATAAATATTTGACTTTAAAATTATTCGTAATTAAAATATAACTTTTGAGTCAATAAAATGTAAAATGACTTCAATAAATGTTTGTTATATTATTAAGAAAGGGATCGATAATCGTTTGGAACTTTAGATACATTTAAAAGCAATCAATTCTTGTTTTTTATTGAGAATTAGATACTAAACTATTTATATTATGATAATTATTGCACTAAAAGTTAATTTTACCTAAAATTCGTGAAAAGAAGTAAAAATAAATTTTGATTTTATTCACACATTTATTTGAAAGAATTGAATTTTCTATTGATTTTATTGATGATAACTACAGTTAACCTTGATACATAGGAAGTATTTACAACTTGTCGTGACATTATATCAATGATATCATTACATCAGTGATAACCAAAGGGGCGATGAATAAAATCCCATAATTTTGAGGCGAATTTATACCAGTTTTGCTCAAATTACTCGATATAAGATCCATATGATATCATATCGATTATGTGAGTCGACCCGAGGAAAAAATTTGGCGGTTCCTCTGACTTTTGTTTGAGGTATAAAAGTATTAAAAACGTGGATTTCTTTTGAAGAGCGAAGCGATAACTGAATTCTATTCAAAACTTTCATATTTTTATTTTCAGTTCAACGTCTTACGTTGACCATGGTGATTTCTAATATCATATAAGGGCTTCGCAAAGTAATGCAAAATAATAATAAATGATTGTAAATAATACTAATAGTAATAATTAATATGTTTGACCACTATTACAATTTCTAGAACTTATGAACTTATAAGAGGTTGTGCATGCTCATTTTAAATGTGTTAATGTTTTTAGTGTTTTCTTTAACTTAATTATAATTGACTTCAAAATTGAAAAATTAAAGATAGAATCAGAAAATAATTGTTTTAATTGACTAAACATTCAATTATTTAAACAATAATTACTGATTGCGTATTAGATTAAACAATTAGTCAAAAGATTAATATATTTTTTTAATAAAATCAGAGGAATGTCTGATAACAAAATCACATAATTATTGTATAATAAAGACATAAATCTCATGATTCTCATGAAGTCCTCACCAAACAAACCATTTAAAAGAGTTTATTCTTAAAACATGAGCTTTAGATTAATAAGAAGAGAAAGAAAATAATAATAAGATAATAAGTGTAACATTTATTAATAAATACATCACTCAATTGGTTTGTATGCCTTCATATCATATCGTAGTTCACATTGAATTGGTATACAAACTATAAATTTAATTTTATGTTCTTTTAAACTTATTATTAAGTTTTATGCGAACACTAATATTCAGACATAATATTGTATTTTGATTTTGAGTGCAATTAAAATCCATATCTATTTAACATATTTATGTTTTTTATCCCAAGTTTATAACAATTTGTAAGTCATTATTACGAGAAGAGGGTCTATTTTAATTGAGTTTTCATGCTCATTTATTGTTTTAATACATCCAGACTTCAATTCAATAAAAGATAATAAAAAAAATAATTTAAGAATTATTTAATCGTAAAAAGATTTGAAACAAAAGATTTATTAATAATTTTGAATAAATTTTTGATGTTTTAAGTGATTTTTACTCAAAATTGTTGCCTCGAAAAAAAAGATAATGTAATATAATTTCACTAATTTGTTGTTAAATTACAATTAAAATCAAGTTTTAATTCATTAATATAACAAAATGTTAAATATAGTGCTTTGAATCAAACGAATGTAAATTATATACGAATTTAATGAAAGTATTCAAACATTATATGTAATAATAAAACAAAGGTTTCATTAATCAAATAATTAAGAAAATGTAATTTGAGCTCAAACTTTGGGGCCCTTTATTAAATGAAAACTATTTCTCACATTATTTTCTCAAAATTCATTTTTTCACTAAAATTTATTTATAGTTTTTATTTTAAAATTTCAAATCATTTACACTAATCTCATGAATAAATGAATAGTTAATGAAATATAAGTATAACAAAATTCTTGATTTTATTAATAAACTCATTAAAATTACACGAATAATGAATGACCTAAAACTTGGTTTTGATTCCCAATCCTCGGACTCCCACAGAATTTGATAAATTATATTAAAGACTTACTTCAAATCAGAAAATAAATTGAATAAAATTTGTTAGAATACTGTTTAATAATCTTATGGTTAAAACTCTTATTTTTTAGCAAATTTTAAAGAATTTAACGAATTTTTCTTCTAATCCTTTGACAAATTCTTTGACGAATTTAAGAAAAATTGATTTACTTATTAACTAAAGTATTGTTTTAAAGATACTTAAAAATACACTTTAAGTGACTAAAAAATGATTTATCAAAACTTATTTAAATAAATAAAAATATTATTTTTCACCCTTTAATTAAGTTATTTCTAATTTAATTAATTTATGTCTCATAAACACATTTTTCTCTTAATTAAAATTAAATTTATTTATGGATATTAAATAAAACAATAAACTAGTAAACATCATTTAAACCATTAAATTCAATAATAAAAAATATTATCTAGAATAGAATCTCTAACAATAAATTAACCATAAAAATAATAAAATGTTGCTTAAATAACCATGGTTTTTCTAATGAAATATCTTGGCATTTAGCGGTTTCAGTACAAAATTATTTCCCATCGAAACAATGTTTACTTATAAGTTATAACACAAAAAATATAA
Source organism: Galumnidae sp. Gr-Ori-00277 (assembly GCA_034700165.1). Taxonomy (NCBI): domain Eukaryota; kingdom Metazoa; phylum Arthropoda; class Arachnida; order Sarcoptiformes; family Galumnidae; species Galumnidae sp. Gr-Ori-00277. Next base: position 3,755 of record JAQIXI010001442.1, on the reverse strand, counting down.
ATATTTTAAAATCTCTTAATTTTTAGGATTTTTGGAGAAATGAGGCGATTATACAAATCAAACACATTTACCTAATCTCATTTCTTATTCGAAGATATTTCTTTTAAGTAGCAAGGTCAATTTTATTTTGTTTTTCTTAAGAAACTTTCGGCAATTAATTGAAGAGTTATATAAAAATATTCAATAAATTTAAGTTGAAGTGAACCGATTGACCCGATAGTAGGGTTAGAAGTGTTGTCAGTGTTCGCACATTAATATTTGTATCAATCAATAATAAAATTGTTTGGAATAATTTGCCGAAGACTGCAATCATTATATTTAAATTAGATTATCGTCTCTTCTATTCGGGTCTGAATTCTTTAAATGTCTGTCACTTCAAAAGTCAAAAGCAATTCTCTAATCATTTCTTTTACTGACAGACATTTGAACTCTAAGTAGAATTGAATTAATAATAAAATCTCAAAATAGTTGCACTAATTTTAATAATATATTTTAATATAAATATTCTCTCTCTCTCTCTCTCTCTCTCTCTCTCTCTCTCTCTCTCTCTCTCTCTCTCTCTCCCTCTCTCTCTCCAAAGAATGCACTTTTAAATAAAATTTAAGTGTATTGCAAGAGTATATTTATAATAAGTTCCGGCATTCTTGCATTAAAATTAATTGATGCACTTTTAATTCGGGTTATGAAAAACAACCTAGTCAAATATTCAAATTTTGTTCACAAGATTTGTGATAATTATGCAAAAAACAAATAAAAACATTAAAAGAAATTCCAGTCTTAAACTTATTATAAGAACTACTGTAATGTAATTTGTAGAGTACTCAACTGTACTGTACTGTACTGTACTAGGGCAATATTTAAAAGCTGCCACTTTTGTTGTTATATTATTTTATTGTTTTCTTTTTTTCAAAATTTATTCCTTTAAATACTAAAAAGGTTTGAATAAAAAAAATGTTTTTTATCGGCGATCAAAGAGAACCCATTGACTCAATAAACTAAATTGAATCCTTTTTTAGTTCTTTAAAATATTATTTTTAATTAAAAATTCATATTTTCAATGTCTGGACATAAAGTACTGAATGTTTAACTAATTAAATATTTCGTCTCTAAATGTATGAGAATATATTTTTTTCTACAAATTTTATATGACATTAATGTCAAAAAAATTAAGTAATTTGTGGTAACTTTCACTTCATTACCAACAACTCTAATATCTCTGTGAAATCGCATTTAATCTTAGATTTAAAGCAATCTTTTTTAAGTAATCATTAATTTTTTTGAGTCGATTATAATTTTTTGTGGATCACCAAGGTTTACCACTAATTGTATCCTGGCTAAATTTTTCCTAAAAACCAATTTAATAATAGCACTAAAATTATTGAAGTTCTTTGAGGTAAAATCTATATGAAGTATCTTTAAAATGAGCTGGTATTACTCCATTCCCTTTTAGTCATTTATCAAATATACTAATATTTTCAATCTTTTTAATTAAAAAAAATTATTTAAGTTAAGGATAATTTAAAAATTTTCTTCAAATTTTTAAAATGATTTTATATATAAAAATACTTTCCAAATGACTCTTCACTAAAATATTTGAATATTACTTTAATTGAAGTCAGTTTTATGCAAAACTACTCAAAAAGTGTTTTATTTTATATTTAAAGCATAAGATTTTTATAAAAAAAAATTCAGGAAAAGTTGTATAGAATAGAAAATGATGTGCTTTCACTTTAATAAACCAAAAAATGAGACAACCAAGGGCATATTTAGCTGCTGTCAAAATGGTATTTAAGATTTGTAATAAATGAAGTTTAAAATTATAAAAAGTTGACCCCTCTTTAAAAGTGAATAAACTCAATCAATGAAAGTTAATAATAAGTAATTATCGGTTTAATGACTGCTTTCTTAAAGAAATAAAAATTTGAGACAAATTTTAAATAATACCAACGATTAATGGATTCGTTGAAAAATCGTATGAATTTTATTTAATTTTTTTAGTCTTAAATAAACCTTTTCTGACAAAAATAAGAGATTAATCCTCTCTTTTGACCAAAATTAACGACTATTTAAACTCTTTTTATATTTACTGAGAGATAATTTATTTTTCGCACAAATTTTTATTTCTAAAAACGTAAAACTTTTGGAATTTTATTTTTATAAGAAATACTTTATTGATGTAAAGCCGCGCTTTTAATGAATGCTTTCACAAAAATTTTGAAATTTTTCTCAAAAAATTATTAATATTATTAATATTACTTTACTTTTGCCTCCACTTATCGTCATTTGTTTTTACTTTGAAATTTATATAAGACTCGGCCAATGGTTATAAGAATAACTACCCCCTGGGCTACAATTTTTTATTATGAGCTGAAAACCATATTAATATTTTTGAATTAATAATTTTATGAAAATAATCATTAAATCTCTCTCTCTCTCTCTCTCTCTCTCTCTCTCTCTCTCTCTCTCTCATTCTCTCACTCACTTACTTACTCACTAAATAAACTAAAGAAGATCCAAGGGAAGGGCCAAATATTATCCTAGTAAGAAGTGACTTCATAGGGGTTTGTTGGGAAATAACATTAAAATCCGTTCAGAAAGTTATCATTTATTTTTATATTTATATTTATAAAAAAATAAACTCAGAATTCAATTAATAATCTCCACCCCATGTCTTAAATACAATCACCTTTTGAGGTCGAACACTTGGCTAACCCTTTTTTTTTAAAAAAAAAGTATAATAACATGATTGGGCCCAAAGCAGGTCTGCGCCTAATTATCATCATTTCTTCTAATAAAACGCTTCAATAACACGATTAAAGAGAATTAATAAAATATAGAATAAGAGGAATATCTCGTTTGGGAATACTATCCGAAACCTCATCTTTGAGTTCAAACAACGAATGAGGAGAGAGTTTGCAAAACAAAATTACATTTTTGTTATTTTAGTGTTCAAACCCTTTCATTCATTTCTTTGAAGACTTTTGTTTTAAAATAAGAGATAATTTTTGCAAACTTTAAGAGTAAAATAAAATTTATTGACTCATTTAACTCATTCTTTCTTTTCTAAACTGAATTTTAATGGAATTGCTTTCAGTAGGGCTTAACTTATTGGAAAACTATGTTTTAAAAGTAAAAAGTGTCGACAATTTATGTATGAATAGCCGACCATTAAATTACTTAACAAAATATGAAAGTTTTTCTTTGATTTTCAAAGATATGCGACAGAAAAGTGAATAAATTTTATAAAGTTTTTGTGATTCATATAAATCTTAGAAGAATTTTATACAAAAAATATTTATAAAGTACTAAATCTGAAATTTAAAATTGCTCTTGCTAGAATTACTAAATGAAACAAAATGGACAGAATTGGGAATATATTGTCGACGAATCGGTTAAGAAGATGTTTAGCCAACAAATACATAATTTTAGTATTAATGGTATGTAATTCATATTTATTTCATTTGTTTCAAACATTTTTTTTTAATTCTTGTGAACTCTTTTCAGACATTAATGCAAATGTCAAGAGTAGAGGCAATTAACTATTGGAGGCGTTTGGGTAAGTATTCTCTTATTTATTAATATTAATGACACTTAATCTGTCTTTAATTATAAGTTTAGTTTCACTTCAGTCACAGAATGAAAAAATGTTAAACTTTTGAAAAACTTTTGTATTTCAGCTCCGATTCCATCGGATTTGAAAGTAGGCTCTGAATGCAAATCATCGCTTCAGTGCTTATTATTCATACCAAACAGTC
>JAQIXI010001441.1:0-13693 GCA_034700165.1 Galumnidae sp. Gr-Ori-00277 | reverse complement strand
TCGTTTAAACATTTATTAGGATCCTTCCAATAACTATTAGGACTGATTGTTGGGTTCCAGAAACTATTAGGAATTTTACAATAATTATTAGGACTCATTGTTGAGTTCCATAAACTATTAGGACTTTTCAAACTATTATTAGGATTTTTGTTTCCATCAAAGCTATGAAGAAAAATATATTTTAAATACAAAAAATAATTGAATATTTGCTCAAAAATATGAAACTTATGTAAGTTATATACATAAATATCATCCAAAATCGACCGAAAAAAACAAAAAAATATCTGTAATGAAGTATTAGAAGTGATGAAATAGAAGTCAGTAATGTTTAATATGAAGTATAAATTGTCTCAATTATACAAAAATTATAAGAAAACTAAATTTTTATGTCTAAATGTTTCAACTCTTTTGTGTTTTGAATATTTATTATTCAAATAAAAGCATTTCCTTTCAATTCCTAATAATAAATAGAAAAATCCTAATAATAGTTTGAAAAGTCCTAATAGTTTATGGAACCCAACAATGATTCCTAATAATTATTATAAAAATCCTAATAATTTTTGGAACCCAACAATCAGTCCTAATAGTTATTGGAAGGATCCTAATAAATGTTTAAACGACTGTATTATTATTGCCTTATATTTTGTTCTATACCTGTATCTTTTTGCTCTAATAATTTTTGACTCTCTATTAGCTTAATGATCATGGTGGTTTAAGAAGTCTACATTTCTCTTAATCCAGAGCTTAAACAAAACCTTAAGATTTAATACAATATTTGATTCCTTATAATAGAGTTGTAAACCATATGATCGCAATTAAGTTATATGTAGTGCTCAGACATCAACTCATTTATAACTTAAATTTTTTCAGAATTAAGATTATATTGTATTTTAAATTTGTAAACTAACTTAAAATTTGAATAAAAAATGTTCTAGATATTCTAGACCGGACTACTACAGAACTAAATAACATTTAATCAAAAATACATTTCCTCGTCATTTAAGTCATGGCTTTTTTATAAACCTTAAGAATATATGTTTTGGGTTAAAGAATGTGAAATATACATATATTATCTAGTTTATCTCACGATAAGAGTATAATGTTTTGCAAAACTAATAAAATAGACGGCAATTGCTATCACTTTCATAGTTGGCCTCAATTTTCTTCGTTTAGTGAATAAGTCTTATAAATGTATGGATCGTTAGAATCATAGCTTTAGTCAAATAAAATATGAAATTATTAAAAAAAAAAATTCTTTGAAAATGATATGTAAACCAATTTTGGCTTTTATTATAGACTTTCATCCGCGATATGACATACTTTACATTTGATATCAATCCTTCATTAGTTTAATGGCGATATAAAAGACAAGAAGACAAGATTTGTCCTTTATTTTTATCAAATACTCAGAATATTCTGTATATTCTGTGTTTAGTCACTGCCCGTATGACTCGATAAATAAAATGAGAAACTCTGGAAAAAACATTTTTTATTATTTCTTAAACTGAAAGCATCCGTTAGTAGCGATCGCCTGATATCACACTTTAATACATAAAATTGAGCCAATTCTCAGATTTTCATCATTTTCTCAGTGAATAATAGCGTTCATGGCTTCCAAGAAAAGATCAAATGAATCTTTATATCTCTTTTTTTGTACAATTGATTGATTCGTTTGCTATAAAAGACTTATTCTTTAAGAAAGTCTTCCGATTATTACTCTCTTAATACCCGTTTGAATAAGAAATCGAAGTAAATGTCGATTCAAACATAGATTTAAAGTGAATTTAATCGATACAAAAGATATTTTAGTTTTACTCCTTTTCTTGAAATTGAATTTTACGGACAAACGGACCTTTTTATGGAACGCTTAAAATCATTTTAATCAAGAATAAATTCTATCGATTCTTGTTAATTAACTCATCAAGGAAACTAATCTTGCAAATATGTCAAACTTCTCACAGTTAAGCCAAAGCATTGCTGACTTTTCTGTTGTTTAGACTAATTGTTGTATTTTCCAAAATCTTCTTACGATAACATTATTATAATATTTATGACATAAAAATAGTCATTAGAAGAAATATGCAATTATTCGAAGGCTATTGACTCTAATATTCCTTTGGGTTTAATAATGAAATTCATTATTTGCTAGAATATTACTAATGTTTGATCTGGAGAACAGTGAATTTGTTAACTTTCAAAATTAAGTTCTCTTAAATTTTAAAAATTGATTATTTCAATAACTTGGAAAATTTTTGAAGTAAGGAGCAAGGACAATTTTATTGTAAGTAGTCTTTTTAGAGTAATTTTATATTAATTCAATAGTCTAATAACGTTGGCAAATATAAACATGCAAAATTGTTGAAATTTCAAATTAAGTTTACTTAATAAAGTCATAGTGAAAACATGTACTTTTTTAATAAAAGTTTAGTTAAATTAGCTAGTTAAAGCAATTAATCTTTAGTCCTCTTTTCAACCCATAGTGCGATCACCTCTCAAAAGAATGTGGACCTCTTATTGATTGATATTAATATTAAATGGAAAAATTGATATTCAATTCTCTTAGGTTTTAATAGTTTATTTAGTTTTAAGAGAAGACAAAGTCTGACCCAAACGTGTAATTATTATTTAGTGATAAATTTTTGAAAAATGTTCACTAATTTTCATAAATACTTTGCTGTTAAAAACTGCATTTTGTGCCTCAGTTTAAACACATATATCTTTAAAATTCTTAATAATATCAGGGATGGCAAATAGGGGGGTATTACCCGTATACCCCCCTGGAGCGAAAAATCGCCAAAATACCCCCCCCTTATTTGTGCGAATGTAATAGTAAAATGTGTTTCACTGTAATAACCTTTCAATCAATAAATTAGAAATCAATTAATCGATTTTTGTATTTAATTAATGATAATTATTATGCACATTTATGTTTGTGCATGTTAGTGGCTCTGTAAGGTAAATGTAAAAGTTCAAGATTATAAAGTTTTAAATTAGATATACCATTTTTTATATACAAATATCAGGGATAACAAATAGGGTGGTATTACCCGTATACCCCTGTAAGGAAAAATCGCCAAAATAAAACCCCCGCCCCCCACTGGAATGAGTGTGAGAGGACCCGGTTCGCGCAGGCTCGATTTTTGGCTAAAATATTGAAAAATCGGAAACAATGAGCGAAAAATCCAAAAGATGGCTGTAATTAGTAAGAAAAGTAACAGAAAACATAACAAAAATGCTTTAAAACGTCAAAAAACGGGTTTTTAGAGTTATTTTTTCAAAACTTCAAATTTTCCAAAATTTAAAAAAATCGTTTTTTGTCAAAAATTCTTAGTTTTTGCTTCAGAAATGATTAAATACGTTAAATATGATTGAATTATATGTATTTAAAAGGAAAAACACATAATATACGATTTTTTGGCGATTTTGAAAATACCCCCCTAATATACCCCTGAGCCGAGACCAAAATACCCCCTTAGCACCCCCCCTGGGTTCGAATATATTTGCCATCTCTGCAAATATGAAATCAATCAAAGACTGAGTTTAGATTCGGACACAGAATAGTAGTAAAAGCAATAATTTAAAACTTTAAAATAAGACGTTTCGTTGTCTTCCGTTTTGTTAAAAAAATTTTTACTTACACTCCATTTCTGGGAACTATTCATTTTATTCTTCCATTACATTCTGTTCTATAATTTTTTCAAACACTGGTAATAGTTTTGACAAATAAAAGCGATTCTACTCACGAAAGAGCACCGAATGACAATATTTTTATATCAAATGGAATGAAAAAAATAGTAGTTTTAAATTGGGATGATCATGCACAAAATGATAAGCCATTAGTTTTTATGAAGACTTTAGAGGTTCGTATTTTCAGCTTTAAATGTCTTATGACTCCGACCTAAAGAGGAGTTTCGATATCCTTTTTTTCATTTCATAAAAACTTTTAAACGGATTCCAAAAGCCTTCAGAAAAATCTGAGTCGAAGTGAAAATATGAGTGCATTTAATACTAATTATTTGGGATAAAAGTTTAGGAAATAATTGATTTCGAGATTTGTTTTCACATCTCAATCATCGGAAGTATTGGTTTTACGATCTATTTGTCGATTCACTCATTTGACACGAAAATCAATTAATGATCCAAACATTTAAGACTTATTGGTTGGTATATGTCGTAAAAACATCATAAAATAGGATATCTTCAGACGATTTCTTCTCGTCTGTAAATACCAGAGCTCTAGACTACTGCGACTATTAATATATCGCTAGAATATACTCTAACCAATAGTACCGGCGCTACGAAAAAAAACATAATCCATAATCCTTTCGGGAAAAAGTATCTGAAGATTATATTCTTATCGATCGACAATTTTTTTGACACAATTCTATGAAAGAACAGATGAAAATTCAAACAAAAACCCGTTTCATATCATTTCAGTTATATATGACATCCGCTTAAAATTGAAAAGCATTTATCAAATGATAATTCAAAAGCCACTCATCAATAAAAACAAGTTTAGATCACAAACCTTTTCTAATTTGCTTAAAATATGCCAAGATAGTCTTATTGAAATCTTGCTAAATTTATTTATAAGAGCTATAAGGAAACTCAACTTTGAATTAGTATTCAAACTTTGAGTAAAACTGAATAAATTTTTTATTTAGTTTTAATAAAATTGGATTTAAAGGCATTTTTATGAATATATTGTGATATAAATCTATTTACCACTCGATTGAAGTATTTGTAACTCAAATCTGGAAAACATTATTAGTATTTTCTAAATGTCTTTTAGTCTAATATAATATTCATCTGTTATTTAATAAGAGCTTAGATTTGGTAAAACATGAGTTGAATACCAGTCATATGAGATTTTATTGATTTGGGTTTTTTGATGTGTGGTTTTCACAACAAAATATTTGCCGAATAAACTGATAAACACTAGAAGTCGACCAAAACTCATAGCTTTTGGTTTGTAGTTAATTGCTTTACTTCTCATTAATTATTTTTATGGTTATAAACATAAACTTGGAATTGAAATTAAACTAAAACTTATCGTAAACATGTTTACTATTAACCTCTTAATGCCTGAACTCATGTCAAACCTTCACTAAAATCATTTTTTCAATATTTAAATTATAAGTTCAAATCAAATTAAACACAAATAACTAAAATTGAGAACAAAAAAGTTTAATACTTTTATTATGTCTGGAAAATCCCAAAATAATATTGACAAGTTCATCAAGATATTATCCATGACTTTTCTTCTCATTATTTAATCTAATTAAGTGAAAGAAAGAGAGAAGAGCTCTGAAAAGTCACTTATTCTTCTTAAAGTCATAACTATAATGGATTTATCGATAATTGTTTTCTCTAACTTTTTGTCCAAATCTTTTCTATTGACTAACGAACTAAAGAATGTCAAACAGAAGTTCCCAAAAAAGCTAATTCCTGAATCACCATTTTTTTAGCAAGCACCTTTCTTGTTCACTCATAAATACATTTATTGATCAGAAAAGTAATACAATTTGCAATTGATTTGGACTCCAATTGATAGCAACCCAAATGTCAGTAAAAAGTTGGCAACACTTTCAGGGCTGAACTCTAGAAATTGGATTTTTCAAAGAGTCGTTCAATCAATGTTTAAGTCGTTTGAAAACTGCGATGAATTTCTAATTTCACTTCATTCAGATCATCCATCAAATGATTTAAAGTCTTTTTTATAGACATTTTCTAGAGTGCGATACCTTTACGACAGCAATTAGTATTGAAAAAGGCATCCATTCAACAATCGATGTCTTTTATCAAAAAAGACCATTACTTTCACTTTTGAATCAAAACTTTTCAAAATTACTCTTTGACTAAGAAATCTTCAATAAAAGTCTTAAGTAAAGATAATGACCAAGGTATACTCAAATAGATTAAGTATCGCTAAATTAACTAAATATGTCAGAAAAGATGACTAGTTTTCACTTTAATGTCAATTAGAGAGCATTAAATTTTTAAAACCAATTTTCCACTCATTTTGCAACAAATAAAACATAAAGTTTTGGACAAATTAATAGATATCTTGACATGGTTCATTTTAAAAAAAACAATTATTTTTCTTAATATTTCGTTTCGCTTATATATAAACAGAGAATTTCAAAAAATTAATTGAATTAATGGATGAAATGTTTGTTTTTATTAAAATGTTTGACAGCAAACGTTTGAACACTAAAAAGGGATTCAATAAAAGTTTGTGATTAATGAATACCAACTCTTAAATCTATAACTAAATTATATTTTATCCACAAAAACATTATTAAAATTCACAAAACGTTTATAAATACTAAAAATAATCTAAAATCTGGAAAATAGAGTAAAAGTTTGAAAAAACATTTATCTTATAAAATGTCACTTCAGATGAATTCTATTAAACCAAAAGAAATCATTGGGGAAGAGGACTATTGTGTCCTACATTTCCATAAGTTTTTGCTTCAATTAAATTGAAAACGAATTTTAATTATAGAAATAAGGATTTATTTATGAATTTCAGTGCTCTTAGTCTGCATTTAATAAGAATCTGAACACTTATATGACATGTCATTAACATATGGATTGTATGGCTCTTATCGGAAACATTATTGTACTTCAGATGAAAGTTAGTGCCAGGAATGGAATACAGATGTAATCAACCGATGCCTCACTCACTCTATTCATTAGGTTTTTAATTAAACGAAAATTTTTCTTTGAATATATTGTAACTCATTTATGAAAACTTTTTAAAAAATACTACATTTGAAGAACAAAAATGTTTTGACACAATTATTATTCGCTGATTAATTGCATAATTAGTATAACATTTGAACTAAATATCACTGGAGGCAAATCCGGGTCTATTTAATAAATTTGTTGTCAAATAACAAATTTTGATAATTTTTACACTTTATCTGCAAAACAACAACAAAAATATACTTTTGAATACATTTGTTAATTACATCATTTCTCAAACCTCTTATAAAAGGATATGAATCTAAACTATACTAATGTTCAAAATATTCATAACATTCTTAACATTAACAACAGTTTTGTTAAAAGAGTTAAATTACCAAAAGATTCCGACAAAACATTTTCTAAATGACTTTTAGATAAAAAATTGTTTTACATTTTTAATAAGAATTCTGAAGAATTATTGTATTCTCTCTCTCTCTCTCTCTCTCTCTCTCTCTCTCTCTCTCTCCCTCTCTCTCCCCCTCTCCCTCTTTCCCTCCCTCCCTCACACACTCACTTACTCACTCGCACATTAAAGTTTTATTTAAGTTAAAGAATGAATCATTGGTAGAAATGGTAGAAATTTCCCCGAAGAAAAAATACCCAACTCATTTTGGGTTATTTAAACATTTGAATAAAAATTTTCATTTTATATGAAATCATTTCTCAAAAATTTAATGAATATCAGAACTTCTTATTCTAAAATGAAATCTAAACCAAAATATTATTTTTAAGATAAAATTGATTTCCTTTGAAAACCATATTTGAAAAGTTATACTTTTGTTGGAAACCATTAATTAAAGCTGTTATTAATGATCAAAAAGTTTCATATTTACGCCTTTTTCACATATTTTGTTAAACCTTTTATAATAGGGTATGAAATGTGATTTAATTTAATAACTAATTTATTACCATGATAAAAACATACATAAATTATATATAACTCTTGTTTTCAATTTTTAATTTTTAAAAACTATTCGATAAAAACAAAGCCTTTCATCAAAACTTCAAATTCAATGAATGCCTGAATTATTCTGAAATGTCTTTAAAACACATTTCAATGAATGCATTCATTTGTTTGAAAAGTTTTTCGTATTATTTATACTACGCCTTTAAAAAAGTAACTCTTGTTTTAATACCTTTAATGCAAAATATTCATCATTTTTAGACACATTTTTATCAAATATTTCAGATTCTTTTGAAAGTAAAGTACATAATATTTATCCCTTTTTTTTATTTCAAAAAATTCGAAATAAAAGTTTTCGATTAAAGAAACTTATTTTCAAATTCTTTGAATTGCGATCAGAATTCACTTATTTATGATCCTATAGTCAATTATAGGTTGCGATTAAGGACTGTGAGAGAATCCCTATTCCCGCGGGAATCCCGTAAATTTCCACTCCCATGACGTCACGGAAGGGAACGGAAATCCCGGATGTTATGACGGGAGTGAAGGGATTCCCTTGAACAAATTTCTAACAATATAACCACTTAAAAGCAAGCATTTGAAACATCAATTGTTGTAAAATGAATTCAAACCTCATATTTAATAATTAATTTCGATAAAAACTACAATTATTTCAATTATTGCATTCATTATAATAATATTAATTATAATATGTATTATGAATGCAATTATTATTTTATTTCACTATAGGTTTTATATTATAGTTTTGACGTCATCGGGAGTGACGGGAGGGAAGGGGAAAGAGGAAAAATTTGAGTCCCGGGAATGGGGAGTGAAAATTTTCAGTTCGGGAACGGGAGTGAGATTTTTGAACAATTACAGTCCTTAGTTGTGATATACCTTGCTTAGTTATTTAATAAATTCGTTGTTTATTCAAAGAAAAACAATTTTTTGTATTAGAATTGAATAATTGATGTTTTAATCTAAGAAACCAAAAAAAAAATGAATTCTCATTAAAACTCTCTCTCTCCCCTCCCTCCCTTTCTCCCTCTCTCCCTTTCTCCCTCTCCCTCTCTCTCTCTCTCTCTCTCTCTCTCTCTCTCTCTCTCTCCCCCTCTCTCTCTCCATCTCTCTCTCTCTCCCTCCACATATACAAGAAAAGTCTCTTTTAATATTCGTGAATATTCTTTAATTTCGATGATTTGACTGTTAGTCACACCCGGTTTAGGATCAGTTATTAATAATTTGTTGGTTTGATTGGCGGACATACCATTTGTGGAAAATTTAAGCAAAAGTAATCTTTAATTTTGAATAAATGCCAAACAATTTCAAAGAAGACATAAATAATATCTAATTAATGTTTTTTGAATTAATTATAAAATGTTCACAAAAGTGTTGACTGAATTTAAATTGTTTTTTGATGGAAACCTTCAAATGAATTATTTGGATGTCGTGACAACAGTTTATCCATTCTTTTGGATCAAACAATAAAATGTAGTTTTAATAAATTATGAAAATTAATTTGCAGATGGAATGTAAAATAAATGAGCTTGAACAATTCATGACTTGCTTTCCAATAATTAAGTTCATACTCTTGACACTAACTTAAATAATCTTTGCATGCTCTTTTCCCGTGCGATTAAACCATGCATTTGAAACCATGCATATCTACTAGATCAAATGCTACTTGTACACGACACACACCTTTGAGAATAAATTAATTATCAACATACATTTACCTTTACCTTTACTCAATTTAATGCATATTTCTCTAATGAAATTAACTTCAAATTAAAAATATTTGCTGGATTAGTGTCAAAACTCTACGAACAATAATTATTAGTTAATTCCGAATATTAGGTCAAAACATAACTAAATTTAGACTTTAATTATAGTCAATGAATGAAAACAAATAAATATTGAATTCAATACAAAATATGTTTTGAGGGACGAATATATTCTTTTCATTTCCTAATATTATTTTTCTAAAAATATCTCTCTTTTGGTTTTCTGAGTACTTATATGTTATGAAAGTTTGACTGATAGACTCTTTTCTTATTGAAATATCTCATATCGTCGAGTCTTGTGATGTCAAGCTTTGAATCAAAAACAAAGTATTGGTTATATTCTTATTCTTATTCTTGTTTTTCATAACAAATTCAAAAGTTGTCTCTCATTTGAGTCAATATTATGCTATCACTGGTGTTCAACACAGAATCCAAGTATTTATAGACACACTTTCAGAGTTTATGTTCGGAAGAGAAATGAGTAAAACATCTTCACTGAAGACTCTTTTGCTGAGATTCTGAACGCAAAAACTCGACAAAACACAAACAGTGATTATATTCTGGTCTCTTCCGAAAAATATCTTGTTATTCATAAATCACTGGTTATGTAAGTGATTGATTGATATGAGAGGCAGTGGTCAGGCATTAAGAGAGCCAAACAATGAAGCAATAGATAGCAATGAAGTGAAAATAGGCCGTCATTTTTCTCTTTATTATCAGAGGACCAAAAGAATAATAACAATTAAATGGAAAAATTGTATGAATTGTATGAATCTAATTATTCCCTTATCTGTTGGCTCACAATTTCCACTTAATTTGCTTTTATCGCAAACGTAAACCACAAAACAATTGAAAGAAAACAACAGAAAATTCTGTGCCTTTAAATGTTTTGTCATATAATTAAGAATATAAATAGTGATTAACATTTACTGAACTCTACTATCAATAACTGTCTTTCATTTGAATGACATTAAATAGGAATAAAATTATTCTGTGCCTCCAATAGAACTGATTCATATAATATTATCAATTATGATTATTTTCGGAACTGATATCAATTGTTGTCTTCATTATGTCTTCATTTATGTCTCAATTCATTAATTATATCAATAAATGTATGGATATTTCAATAATAAATAAAAACATTTTGATAGTTATGGCACTAATCTTAATATAATACAAGAAATAAAGGCACAAATCCTTAAATTATGGATAATAACAGTCAAATAGAACTTTATTATTTGAAGAAAGGGGTTTTTGTCCTACTTGACTCAAGTTAATATATTGATCAAACTAAACTATAATATTTAAGTGTTATATAAAGTAGTTATGAAATCATAGAATGAAGTAAATAATTACAAAATAAATAATAGAGTATGAAAAGGTGGCCAAGGTAATGAAAAGAATAGAAACGGACCAAACATTAATCGACTCAATAGAGTTAGTGTTTAGGAAGAGCTACCATTAAATGACATACCATAAGATTGGATGCATTCATATAACTAGAATGCATGCAATACATTAGTAATTAATGAATTGGCAAAAAGTTGGACCTCATTGGTTGGTATATGTGTGCTCTTTAACCCGGAATAACATTGGGATTATCACAACTGAATTACAATTAAGGCTTTCATTGCTATCAATAACTTATTCGAATCAATTCAAACGAGTAGTGAACCGAAAACCGAAATAATGGTAAACATTGAAAGCGTTTTTTGTATTCAAAGCTATTTGAAATTTTTTCGTTTCAATTCATTGTCTCATTAAATGGAGAACTAATTTCAACATCACTTCAATTAAGGTTGGATTCAAACAGAGAATGTCTTTTAATAAGTTTTGCCTTCAATCGATTCTCACAAATACTGATGTAATGTAATGTAAAATAGTGTTCGTCTCTATTATTACTTCTTTTATTATTCATTTCATTGTCTGTTATTTATTTGCAAATAATGTTAGTTTTAAATACGTTTTCTACTAAACACTGATCTCTTTATAAAACTTTAATAACGATTTTTTATTCAATACAAAAAACATTAAAAATTTCTACTAAAAATGCCACTCATAAATTGCTAGATCAATTTTTAATTTCATGTATTCAACCGAAAGTAAACAAGATCTTTTATATGATTTATGTTTTAAAATATCAATTATTTATTAATTCAATGAATATTTAAATTCAAGCAATTATTTAAAATCAATTAAATTAGCATGTTTCTTTAAAATTAATAGAAGGTTGTAATGTCCTAATTATGTCTTAAGACTTATTTGAATTTAAATAAAAAGTGCGGTTATATCCACAGAACTAATCCAGTAATTATTCTTTTGACTATTTTATTCATTTAATTAAAGAAGAGGTCCCTTAAATGACTTCAATAATCCAAAGTCTTAATGGATTCAAATCCCGGTTTAAATGGAATTAAATTCCATTAAATTTATGTCTATTTTAGTCAAATAATTACAAAAAGCTTTCATTAAAATTATGTCTTCATTTGTCTTTTGAGTCATAAAAGACAACAACAAATCACATAATGAATAACAAAATTTTTATGTATTTATGGATAAAAGAAGTGTTTAATTATTGGAAGCGTTGAGAATGTGTTGAGAATGTGCTGAGAATTTTCTCATTTTTTATAAATCAAACTTTAGTTTCAATTTTAGGCCTCAAATATTCAATGAATAATTAATTCGACAAAATATTACTCTAATTTAGTAACAAATTAGTGGAAACCAACGGCACCTCACAATTACCTGAAACCTATTAAATGTTGAACAGGATATGTAAATTCACGAACAAAAGCCATTCCCTATTGATATAAATTGTTTGGAAAATAAACTCTAATCTCTGAAAAATTCATAACTTTTATCAGAACGACCAGAGCTCTCAAAACTCGAGTATTTTTATGTTTAACATTAATAATATATGACTATATTTTCTCAATAGGATATTGAGCTCTACTTTTGTTGATAAAACTCATTGTGAATCATAAAATGGGGATAAAAAACAGAACAATATATCCATTAAAACAATAGTAACGTAGAATTAATGAAATAAACAAAAAATTTAATAAACGGACGAAAGAATAATATTTTATTATTGATATTATTTTCATACATCAATACATAATCTCTTTGACAACGACTAAGGCTTCAAAGATAAGATTTCATGAAAATACAATTTATTTTTCAAATTTCTCGAAGAGATCGTGATTTAATATACAAGCGATGTAACTGATGTAACCGATGACATTTTCTTCATATATTGATCCAAAGGCCGTAAAATTGTGGACAAACTATATTTCAAATGAAAGTCTATTCAAATTTCAAACAAAACATTAAAATTAATGGAAGTTTCCATTAAAGTATTCATTTCTTCCCTTTGTTTTTATTTAATGAATTTTCTGAGAAAATAAAAGACTAATTAAGAAATTTTAGAGAATTAAAGTCAATATTTGTGTAATACTTTTGATGGAAAATCTGTCACTCATTTAAGGCTATTCTTTAAATTATTTTTTTATTAGTTATTATCAGAATTCAAATATTTATTATTGAAAGACTATTCTTAAGTTAACAGAGTTTTATAATGAAGAAGTGAAGTGCTTTTGTTGCAAAAATGTTAGTCAAAATACTAGTCCTGACACTATCATCGCCAGTCATCATATCGAAAAACACTTTGTGCGGGTGTTCTCCCCGTCATATAATAGACTGAAAGGCGTTGCCTTTAGAGTAAAACGTGATTTTGACAATTCATTCAATTCTAGAATAGAAGGCAAACAGTGATGTCTAAAGGGTTCCACTCCTTAGAGATTTAAAAAAAATCGAGAAATACTCGAAATTCAAAAATAAAAGATTTTTTGTGTCTTTGATTGAAAAAAACATTTTAGTCAATACTATTGAAGAATAAAAGAGAAAGTGAAAAATGAACAAGGTAACATAATGAAATTTGTTTTAGAGTTTGTAGTATTACTTTGTTTTTACAATTTCTTCAACAAAAATAAAAATATTTGTCGAAAGTCTTTCGCAATGGATTGAAGGCAATGATTAGAGCATAAGATGGATGATCTGAGTGATGATCAGAAGGTCTCTATAATTCCTCCCACAAGTCATCAGCGAAATAAGCAATTCTTTTAATTTCCGGGTCCACTGACTCAATAGACAAACAGAAAATTACCTAATCTTTGGAGTAGTGGTCAGCGATTTCTTCGAAAAAAGAGACGAATAGAATATATGTTTGTCTTTTCGATCAAAAATT
>JAQIXI010001440.1:0-13694 GCA_034700165.1 Galumnidae sp. Gr-Ori-00277 | reverse complement strand
AAACTATTCTATTAATCCGATTCAATGAGACGACTAAAAGCTAACTTATACTCAGCTTTGGATTTAACTTTGGATTACTGTTTGATTGCCAAATGATTGGCCAAATTCTAGAACAGAGTTAATGCAGTTCTTCGCTCAACTCAAGAGAGAACCGACTCCTCGTCTAAGATTTATAATAGACGTAAACAGAATCAGAAACTCGAAGATACTGATAGAGTCGGCCCACAGACTATGAGTACGCGATATAGCATTTGATTGAGAGCTGCACTCAAGGACATCACTAATTGAACATCGAATCCAAGGACAGCATAAATGCCACTAACGTTCGAATTCAATATAAATTGAAGTAATCGTATAAACGGCACAAATGGCAAACAAATCAACAATAGTTTTATGAATTTAACATTTCAGGCATCGGCTTAAGGTTGAGGAGGTGTTGCACTGTTTCACTGCTTCAATCATCACAATCACTGCACTCAACCGATATTTACAACTATTTTTATGTTTAAGTCATTTCTTTAAAACTATTCTATTTTTATTGCATCCTTTTGTGCAATGAATTCAATACTACATTAGAATAAAGTAATCCTTTCTAAGCTCTCAATCGTTTTTCATACATATTTTTCAATCCATTATCCAAATGAGAGATGACATTGAATTCAAAATTTCTTCATTTATATATCAATTTCGATAAAAAAGCGATTTTCCTTTTTTTCTGAACTTTAAAGCAATAGTGACTACAAATTTTTAAATAGTGTCTACCCTTCCAATAGAAATTTAAATGAAAGCTATCAATAGTTAATGTTCTTTCACTGCTAACACATCCCATGGATTCCCGGGTTTAACAACATTATGGCTGTGCTTCACATTTATTATATAAATGCTTTGATTTATTGACAAATAGTTTTGGTTTTAGTTTTTTTGGTTTCAATTTTTTGCTGAAACTTTATTTTTGACGTTTGACTTATGATTTCAATTCTAAATTGAATTTAATTTTAAATAATTTAAGTAAAATGAGTTAAAATTAATGAAGTGTCAGTAGTGGTCGTCTGGTGAGTGATGGCATCTTTCCGTTTATCTAAAGTGGGGTCCAATACCTATGAAGTGCTTCAATGGTATTGGCATTTGGTGAGCACATGTTCTCATTCGGGTCATTCATGAAAAAAGTAAAAAGCGCTTTGTGTTGACTCATATACATTCAATACCACTGCTTATGTGGAACAGTCGAGTGGTGAGCAGAGAGAGCAGTCCTACAAAATTGGTGAACCTGTGCCCTTGACCGTGAGTTGAGCCCCGATCGATATGCGCTCCGATTTTCTCTTTCTTGTAGTGCATTGTCGATGTTTTGCTTCCTTTTCGGGTCTGACATTCTTCCGGCTTTTTCAATGCTCCCATTTTTGGCGATTTTCAGCTGCACTGCACTATTTCTCTGCTAACTGTACTCTACCGTATTGTGCGTCAGAGGATAGTATTGTGTTTTAGTCCCTCTTTTCACGTTTTTCAAACTTTTCACTTAATTTTGTCGATTTTAAAGTCGTATTGAGATTCAGACGATTGGTATCGAAGCCAAGACTTGAATGAATGCTTTTGTCTGTCAGTGAATTGATTTTCAATTCATCATAAGTTACAGAAATCCATATATTGTATCGTTTGTGGCGCCGATGACCAGAAGCTGTCATTACGCTATTACTGGTTTTTTGTTCATTTTTTAATATATGTATAGTTGTATAGAGAGATGGAATCCCATAGTATTCCATAGTATCCCATAGTATCCCATACGTGCCATACATCCTATGCCTTATATGTCTGATACGACACACCTTGAATTGAGTCACAGATTTCTCATAACATATTAATGATTGCTATTAGAATGAGATTCGAGTCGACAACAAAATGGATTCTATTTTAAGTTTCGGATGTCTTTAGAATTTGTTTGTATTTCAATATTTAATTGAAATTTCTGTCAGTTGTGAGTCTAAGTCACAATCAAACCGTTATTTTCTATTTATTGCTCCCAAATGATAGTGACTTTCATACATTTCATACATTTTAGTTCATTAGCCCTAAGCCGTGTTGGCGACAACAAACTTGGCTCAATCACTCCACTCGGCACTAGTCCTCCATATACGCCACACTCATGTGCAGCACTGCATAATATGCCTTTCCTTTTATATTTTTATCACCAATTCAAGGACGTCATTTAAATTTGTTAACTCAGATAAGAGATAACTCGACTCTTTATGTCAAACCATTGCCAACACATTCGATCTATGCTGACATCCGACACACAAATAGATCCATTGCTTCTTATATATGGTTTGAATAAATTGAGTGGAAGTTTAAATCTTATGTAACCACTTATTGATTGGGTATTTGTTTTGGACTCAATCTATAGCTAATCAATTGTGAGTTGACTCTGAGCCCACTTTTAGTAATTTTTAAGTCGAAAAATAGATTTTCACAAAAAACTTATAAAAGTGTCGCTAAAATATGTTTTAATTATAGTTTATTGTCGTATTTATTGCGTAAACACTTTATATATTGAACTGAAGACAAGCCATAAAAAGCGCACTCAAAGAGTTTGATAACTTTTAATATTATCATGAATTGAATAAATATAGAGATTATAAAAGATATGAGCTTGGCAATTTCGTTTTTTCTAACAACAAAAATCTCTATTCATTGTATAACTTGAAAAATGTTGGCATTTGAAATGGCATTCAATAGTGATATCGTCGAGTATTTGAATATCTGATGTGATATTTGAAATAAATTCAATTGAATGGGTTATACACCCCCTCCAGCCATCACTCATATGAACGAATTCAAGGACTAGTATTCTCTTATGTTCGCAATATTTGTTCACTTTTATCACTATCTCATTGCAAACATTGTTATCAATAAACTAAAAATTATCACTGAATGCCTGTTCTGTGCTCTCAGTCGCCGACAACAGTGAAGGACTCGAAAGAGTTTTTTATTGAATTATACAAATAATAAACTGATATAAAAAAAAGTATATATAAAATAATCTCATGTTTTGCTTTAATATTAAAGTCTGTAATCAATGTGAGGTTCTTTTGCACATATTATCAATAGTTATGGATCAGATGTTCAAGGCTATGACCTAACTCTGGTGACCGATAACGATTTATTACTATATCTAATGGCATATATTATTTGCATTACACCTGTTGTTCATAAATCTACTCATTATTTAAGTAATCAATAGATTTGGAATATTTTGGTTAACATTAATATTAATATTTCTAATGAAAGTAATGCAAACTCTTTAGTTGTGTTAATGGAATGCATGCCTTCATGTCTTCTTTATTAGTTATTTTGTGAAAACAACTTTTAAATTCTTGCAAAACTGGATAATAGTGTGGCAGTTGTGCCCCTTTCAAGGCTAACACTGTTTTTTGCAGTGAAACGCATTGTGAGCTTTAGGTGAAAGTGACTTCTAATGTGAGTAAAGGTAAGACTGGCAGCACTCGCAAGAAAGTAGTATTGCATAAAAACTCGCATCATTACAAACCGGCTCATAACTAGTTGACCCTCAAACTTGATGACCATGAATGAAATGCTCCAACTGGTCGTTCAGTCATACAATGGCTCCTAACAATTCTATGTTATGCAGTTATGCAGTGCTCCACTGGTAGAACTGCTCGCACACAGTGACGATTTCCGTGTGCTAGTTGTGGCTCACCATAAAAAATACAATACATGAATTGCATTTTTCAATGCTCTTACTTTTTAGAAAGTGCCCAGAGCAAACCAATCAACAACACTTGAAGCACAGCACAATTCTAACATTTTTTTCATACAAACAGACGAATCTTTTATTGGTTCTGTTCTTAGATTTTATGACATTTTTGTTGAGTAATGGCATTGAAATGTTTAACATTTAATTTAAAACTGACTTTAATTAAAATGAGAGGATTCATAGAACTGTCTCTTTTGTATATACTTTTTTCCAAACCTATAATTGATTACAACATTCGTTAAATTCCTTTAGAAAGAGTTTTGTTTAACAATTGGTTCCAATTAAGGATTAAATCATTTATGATTTCGTCAAAAATTGTTAATTAAATTGAGAACAATATCTTGACATCCTTTTGATTAAAGCACTGCTTATTTACATTACACTGAATTATTCAATACATTCAGTCATATTTCCGTTCAATATATTTATTACCGAATATACTCTACCCTTGAATCTAATGATTGTTTGAAATTTTATTTTTCTTACTCTCCTATGAACTCATTTCAATCAAAATTCATTCTTCATTTTCTAATTTTTTAAAACAATTTATAAATAGAATCAGAGATTTATTTTGAAAACAAACGATAGGTTTTCACTATTTTAATGTCTTCCAAGTTTAAGTCACTAAAGTTTTTTTTTCATTTTATCCTTTAAGAAAGAAATGCTTTAATTTTAAATTTTGGTTTCAAACCTTTCGGGTAAACATTAATATTTATTTCTATATAATAAATCTATTGATAAAAAGTTTTATTTTCCTAATATTAATATTTAATGTAATTATTATTTTGGTTTACAATTATTTTAATTACGAATAGTTTAACATTCTTTGAGACAATCAATGCTTTGATTTCCACGAATTGCAAACTTTATAATAAAAAATCATAAATATTTTTAGTGAAAAATTTTCATTGAATAGAGGAAAGGGAAATGAGATTTGATGAGAGATGTGATTACTATTCGATATATGAGTTCTCTGTAATTCTCTCCGATATATAACTACAACGACTACACCCAAAATGTCATATACTCTGCAAATTAGATGTATTTGATAGCAAACAAATGAATATTAGTATTTTGTTTCCTTATCTCTTAACTAATCGAATATCCGCTCAGAATTATACGAATTGAGACAAATCTAAAATATTTTACGATTAAATTGACTACAATTAAAGTTGAATTTTAGTATTTCTATGACCTCTTATATACCTTTTTATATACAGAACCACATATTTATCCATATTTTAGATTAGATATAATAACGAACTTCGAAAGAAAATGTTTACATTAATCTAGCAATATTTTAAAATACGAACATTTTCATCAAAGCGTGAGATTCTGTTTGCAATGACCTTGCAACTTGCAACCCTACAAACTCACTACAATAAAAGTCTATTTTATGAATATTTATTCAATTGGACTACAATTCAATTGATTTTTAAACTCTAATGAAAGTTATGATGTGTTGTTTGATATAATTATTCTGAGCCGTCGATTAATGTCTACTAAATTAGTTTTAAGGGTGAACTCAATTCTTGAATTTGAGTTTTAATTATGAGAAAACATTTTTATTGAGTTTATTGGAATCGAGTGAAACAATTTATAAATTGGTTTCGCCTGACGTAAGAATTGGCGTCACTAAAGATATTAGAGTTTGAAGATCTGCAGTGACGCGGCGTTACTGGTATTGAAGTGATGGCCGTCTGTGCGATTGTGCCACACAAATGAACTGCTCTGCTGTGCTCTGCCTCCACAGTCAATAGGCAGTGCGTTGGCCTTCAATTACTGCCTCATCTCTACATTTACGCTGACATTAAATCTAATAAAAATTAATTCAAACTCTATATCGAGTGCTCGAACTCTCAATTGTAACCATATATTCATAGGTTTACACCAATTATTGACATTAATTATAAGCATTTAATTAAAAAAATTATTCTCTTCTCAAAGCATTGAAAGTTAATTCCATTTGAATAACAGAATAAAATTAGAGTTCTTTTAATTTTTTTATTATTGAGTTAATTATTTATCGCTATTTTTCGCTTTACTTTTAGTTAACTTAAGTTTAATTCAATGTTTGCAAACAAAAGATTTTTAATTAAATATTAAACCAAAGAATTGGAACCACATTCTCATTGATATATCTTTAAAATTACAGTTTCTCATCGATTACCACAAAAAGAAGAATCAAGTCTTTGATATCTAGTGTTTTAAAAAAATTAAAAGTCAAGAAAAGTTAAGCACAACAAAAGTGATTAGTTTTGTGGGAAAAACTCTAAGACTTAACTCAAATTGAAAACAATGTCTGTATATTTATGATGGAAAGTGTGGCCAAAGAAACTATAAATGGTATCGGTGTTGGCCATCATTCGCATCACTTGTCAGCGTTGAACTTTGCTATGAAGCCAATGATGATTCCACAGACGCCCCGCAATACAAACGGGATGAACCATTCAATGCACCATTCAATCCATCGGTCATCTCCCGGCTCATTGTCACCAAACCTGCCCAGTATTGTCAAAGTGGAGCCCCGTTTGCCCAATCCTTGCCTCAATTCTCCCTCTTATAATGACTCTTATGGAAAGAGTAATAGCATGGCTACAAATGATTCGGCCACAACTTCGGGAGCTCTTAAAAGACAGCGAATTGACGATTCCAACCCTTGGAGTATTGTTCCGCCCTCTCCCGGCCAACTATCAATTGGTTCTCTATCACCGCCACCTCTTCTAAATGGGCACTCACTGCCTAATATCGGACACAATGGACTTTCACCCAATTCTTCCAGTTATGACTCCTTCAGCCCAAATGGTAAGTCTTTTAAATCATTGAATTTAAATACAATTAAGTGTCGAAAAAAAAGTTTTACTTTTTCTATAAAAGTTAATGACTGCCATTCCGTGGATTTCTTTTACATTTTACATACTTTCTCATAGAATAAAATTTAATTCTAAAATTACCCGTCTCTTAAGCTTAAAATTAAATGACATATATTTTATCTAATTATCCAAGATATATCCAAGATAAAATAATGACTAATTGATGAATTGTTGAGAGCACAGAGCAATTGATTTTTGGTTTTGACTAATTTGTGGATTCATTGCTCAGAACTTATGCTTCAATTTATTGAATAATTTTAAAATATTTAATCTAAATTTGAAGTCGTCTGACGAGTGAAATATATGCCGACATTTTGAATTCTTGGTCAAATTGTGTGGCAAATATTGAAAACCTGAATCTCTGGCTAAATATCGTTGAAAATGATATTCGGCCTATAATTGAAAATTCAATTTAAATAGTTTTCAGTGTCTCTTAGTTTGCAATTAAAAAAGAAAGACTTCATTAAATGAATGATTGACTCAATGTCTGAAAATATTGATACGATTTGTTGCGATAATTGAAAAATTCAATATTCAAAAGTGAGGTCTTATTTATTTTGATTAAAACATTTTATTTATTTACATAAAATGATTTGAAAAATTGTTAGCATTTAAACACTGGTTATGAACTCTGATATGAAATAAAATGATCAGAGTATTATTCAAATAATTATTGTCTAAAACTGAAGTCAATTTTGATGGCAGTTATGATCAAAGCTTTTAATTATTTATAAAATAATAGGAATAAATGTCGCTCTCAATTGAGGACACATTCAGATAAGTTATACCAGTCTTAGACTATCATAGAATGCAATGCAAAGTCAATCGCAAAGAAAGGCATAAAAAGATTAAAAGTAGTGCCAAAAGTGGGCAACTAAACCAGGACAGACCGGCGTATGTCGAGTCGATGCGAACTAAATGGCAGCGAAACCGGTCTCGTGACCAGAGAACCACTTGTCCGAAATGCAGGTCTCACTTGTGCTGCAGGCACTCAACTGAAGAAACAATTCTACTTTTTGCTCGTTTCCAATCTGTGATCACTGGAGTGGATATACTTCTCTTAATTTCTATACTCTTTCTCTCAATTCTCTACAAAACTATTAAAAAATGTTTTCAATGTTGAGGTCTTTAATGTTTAGAAAATATTACTCTCTATTCATGAGGAGAGAGAGAGAGAGAGAGAGAGAGAGAGAGAGAGAGAGACGTCTCTCAACCGAAATATTCTATAAAAAAGATGTTTTGGTTCTTTTGTCAATGATTTTAAAAGAATAGTTTTGTGATTCATCTAAATATTTGTTAGTTTGGATGACTTACTTTAGTTAGTAATAGTAACTTAGTAAGTTACTAAGCATAAGCATAATATAATACAACTCTATATAATAATAGTTATATACATGTATTTTAGTTGAGATATAAACCATATATTTTATTATCGGTCACAAACCGACCCTCACTTCTGATATTTGTTGTAAATATCAAATCGTATGATATTTTTATATCTAATTTAATTTATTTGATATAAACTAATATTCATAGGAATCGATCACTTTTTATGGCTTAGAATTAAATGTTTTTAGTGAGAAAAGTGATCAAATGTAGCGCTCAGCTCAAAGTGCATCGCCCTCTCATGTGAAACAACAAAAAGAAAAGCATTTTGACGTTCGCCAACAAATGTAATCCGTCTTCACTCGTAGTTAACAAAATTAAGCAAAAGATTTGTTTAATTCTATTTTAACCAAAACTATTATTTTGGCAAAACTCGACTAATGGTCAGAATATGTCGATTCAAATGCATTATAACAATTGGTTCTACGCCTATACCATAATGAAAGTTTTAAAATGAGCAGGGCTATGGCCATGGGTATAACTATGGCTATGGTTATAGTTATTGCGCAATAGTTCATAACCTGACCGACGCTGTATTGGAGTCATAAGTTATAAAGAATGTGTGTTTGAATAAAAAACAAAAGAGTGACTGAATGTTGATATCAAAGCCAAATGTAGAGACTGGGAGGGAGTGGGGGGACTGTTTCACTGTTTGATGTAAGAAAAGGATAAGTTAGCCAACAGTTGAGTAATTTCTAAATAAAGGGCAAAGCACTGGCACTGCACTTGTAGTGAAGCACTTGAAATATAACCGGTTTTTAACAACTCAAGAATAAAGGATACGGTTTGCGATTCACTGCCATCAAAGTTATTATAATCTATTGCTTCATAACTCGATTGAGCACAAGTAGACAAACCTGTTTGACTGCAGGCCCACTACACTCATGACTTTATACCCCCTTAAGAATATATTGATGGCGCTATTATTAAAAAATAACCATTATACATTATATATACTATAGGGGTAAAGGGGAGAGGGAATGGGGCGCTACCATAGGTAAATGCACCTGCAACAACATTATATTGCGGCATTTGATTATGACGATCACGTGATTGAGATCAGAGACCTGGAGAAAATAGGGGGAATGGAACGAATAGAGTGAGAGCCAGCGCACAGCCTAAAAGTGCATTAGTTTTGGTGACGATAGCTTCAGCACAGTTCGAAACCTGCCAGTGCTCGCTCTGAGGGATGCACACAAACCTCGTTTCAATTTGGCTCATTTGATGCACTTTGCGCTCAACTCATAAACCAATTTATAGATTCTATCGACAAATCATTTTTAATAACTATTTTTGGTTTTAAACCAAACAAAAGTTATAGTAATTTAACTCAAAGTTTGTCTCTATTTTTGTTATACTTTTTCTATTGAAATATCGAATCTTTTATTGTGTCATCAAATCATTGAATTATCGGTGAATTGATTGCAATTTAAGTATTTTGTGATTCAAGATATCAATAATATCTTCAAAAGTGGTTCCGTTTAACAAATCTATGAATACTACAAATAAGTTGCTCGTCATCATTGATTGCAAGACTATAATACCATAAGAACCATAAGAACACTCATTTGCCAAGAATTTTGTCGAAAAATCACATTAAACTGAATAACTTTTTGAGGCCTCGATTTTGTCATCAAAAGCGTTGAATGAAGTGATTGTTTTCATTAATATTGAAATTTTCTTTGACTTTCGAACTAATGATTAATGAGTTTTGTATCACATTTTGTCGTATAATTGAGTTCGAGCTGTGATTCCGTCCAAACTATTTCTGTAAATAAATTATTCATTGAATACGAGTCATAGCAAAGCATAAATCCTGGATCCATTAGTATTACTGTGGCTGAGCCACACCCGCGCCGATAAGGCTGTAGAAGAGTTCCTCGATGGCCCGAGTGGCAGCTCATCCACTAGTAATGAGTCGGGCTATAAAAAGGCCAGGGCCACTTTTCCCGATGACTTCCTTAATGAAGACAATATGCGTTTGGGCCCCTGTTCTGTCCCTAAGATAAAAAAGGAACCAGCAGAGTCTTCTCGTCCCTCTGCCAGTGGTCTTCAACCTATCGCTCGAAAAAGAGCTGCACTTCAGGCGGCGGCCGCCTCCGGATCTTCTGCTACTGTTTCAGTGACTGGACTTTCAGAAAGTTCTCCCGAAGTGTCTTCGAGTCAAAATGGGACCGGAATAAGTCCTGTTCCCAGTTTGGCCTCTTCTGAAATCGGTGAAGTAGATCTCGATTTCTGGGATCTCGACATTCATGAGAGCTCTACTTCTCACTCGTCAGGTAAGGGCTCATCGAATTACAGCCCATATTTTGAATGTTTTGATGAAATATTAATGCAAAATACAAATGAAATGTTAGACTCTTTTAATGTCTATTAAACTGGAATTAAGTCAAAGGCTTCCAGAAAATTGGTTTTCATGTTTGAGAGACGGGTAATTCTAACCATTATTTAGCTCTTTATCAGTCATTTTGAGCGCTTCAAAGGCACGAAAACCTTTGAACACAACTCTATGAATAAATGCTATTAATTTCAAACATTTCAGACATTTTTGTCATTTTGTTTGTTTATGAATGAAATTATTGTTTATATCGATATAACGATTGAATATATTTGTCATTAATTTGAATATAATTTGATTTAATTGTTTTCGAAGCGCTACTCAAAAACTGCTTTAATTGTGAGGTTTGGCCGCAATTTTCTAACATTTCTGTGAAGTGGATCACAAAAATTGTTACTCCAAAAGTGGTTTAATTTTAAGTTAACCTAAAAAATTAAATACAAGTTATTTAAACCTTGATATTGAAATTTATTGCTTTACTTTTTCTTCTTATTATTTTTGAAATGCATTAAAGCAATGATTAATTCAGTTTAAGATAAACTCTTTATTTAGATTATGTTTTGGCCCCAAAATACAAAATGTACTGTTTTTTCGATTTTCATTTTTTTCTGATCCAATTCCTAATTGTTTGACTCAAAACTGGAATTTGTTGCCATTTCTTGTGAATTAAAGCCTTATATTTTCAGTTCGTTAGCTTTGAATAAGTTATCAAATTTTTAATTAATTTTGAACTTAAATTTATTAAACCAATTGAGTTAATGGAAGACACGAAACGATTTAATAGATCAGAAAACAATATGTAATGTATATAATGGACTCTATTGTCTGTATTTAAACTCTTGATTTAATCATCATTTAAACCCTTCTATAATATTATCTTTGAGTTCCACTAACATTGACTGCAGTGTTATTTTCAACGACAAATGCAAAAGTTTAGTGCACTTTATGTTTATTTAAATTGTAGACAAAATTATCATAAAATGCGCGCACATCTCATTCACATTGAATGTCTTTTACTCAAATTTATGGTTTTCTCTCAAAAAAAACCATAATGTAATCAATAGATTATTTTTATCTATAATTTAAATGAAACTTTGGATTAGGTATTTGTAAAGTATTGGTATCTGAGCGCTATTTTCCTATTAGTTTTCACGATAATTGTGATGATATTTCAATGGGGAAAACATTCATAAAGTGATTGTACTCTACTCTACGGTTAATGTATTAATATTTCTATTATATAGTTATTAAACTTAAAGCTAAAGTTAGAAACGGTTTGTTTTTTGTTTCATTACAAAAATGCAGTCATAACAACGTCTGCTATAAAATATTGATTATTATATATATTCTCATTTCTCGACTCATATATTGGATTCTTTTGAGACGAATGTGAATGTCATTAGACTTATCGGTTAATACACTTTGATATCGATCTTCACTACTGCTATACACTAATCATTTCCATAACTTATAAGACGTTATTCTCTTATAATTTTGATATTTTAATGAAATTCTTTTTAAATAACTATTTGTGAGTTTAATTCATTTGAGAAATTATTTTTTTATTGATAACAAATAGATTAATGATTTTCAAAGTTTATATAACATGGGATTAGTCTTATGTTGTAATCAATTGGACTAAAATCTCGATTGAATGCCAATTATATTGCATTAAAGCCAATGAAATTGTGCCCTTGAATTAGGACATCGACCAAACGCTGTGTTTCTATGATTTGTTGGCGCATTAGCCAACATTACCCAATGTTCTCAAAGACAGCTCACCATTAATATGAAGCCATCTAGTACAATCTAGTATCAATTTTATCAGAATAAGCCTCTTATTTGAAAAGTCAAGTCACTCATTTCGCTCATACATTATTACATCCTATAATTAAGCATGCATCTTTTTTAGAATACATTCCTCTATCAATCATTTCTCGATTTATCAGAAATTTTACTCATTTGACTCCACAATCATTGGTTAGGAATTGCGTTATTCAAATGAAAACACAATTTATTTGTTTTATTCAATTTTAATGAATCGAAGGAACTTTGAATTCGTTAACATTTTATTTATTAGTCGTGACTTTCATTAATTCAATATTTTTGTCGCAATTCGTCTCAAAATGCAATAATAGAAGCCATTTATTCTGTCCTCTAATGGTATTCATCAAATATACGGGTATTTTATAAAAAATAAAAAATATTAAATGACTTAAAAATAAGTCAAACAAATGACCACTTATTCGGGCGTTTCGTTTGTGAAGTTTTTATTGAGTGTTGGTTTTATTTTCTATTGTTTTCAACATTTTATGTCAGAATTGTTATAAGCATTTGATTACACAAATTTCTGTTTATCTCAACTTTTAAAATAGGATTAGTTTTGGTCATAGCCTTTGGCTGTTTTAGGAATGGCGTCCTCTGAACACTACGGGATTTATGAATGTCATCGTTGCCTAATATGCTGTTTGTTTTTGTGGCCGAATCGCTCTCTCCTTATAATTGCTATATTTATTTACAAAACTCGATGTATGTCTCGTCAGATATAAGTTAGAGCCAGTCTTTTGCACAACAACTCAATATCCTATTGGGTCAAAATGATTGACCAACGCTTGCCTTCAAAACAAACAATCACTTAATTTTGTGTTTGGGATCCGTTCTGTTTACTAACGGTTCCCATAATTGAATCATCGCATCAATTATCCCATAAAAACGTTTGACTAATGTTCACAACACATATCAACTGTAAATCGATCCCATTTTAATTGACTCAATTGACCTCAAATTATTTAACCGATCACATTGCCTTGCCTTGGCCATTCGTGAAAACCTGTTATATTTTATTTAATAATGATCTAGGTGCTTTAATAATATTTAATATATTTTCTATTTTAATTATATCCACTCATAACATATTGAGTCCACTTTTCCTAATTTCAGACAAATATTTAAAGAGTCAACACTTGTTATCAAAATTCATTAAATAAGTTTTGAGACAATCATCGAATGGACCATTGATTGAACCATTGATTGATATTTTGTTAAATAATAGAAACAAACATTCGTTTCAGTCATAACCAGATTTATTCCATTTATTTCTCTTAATTTTATTAAATTTATATCAAAATTATGGAAAAGTTTTCTTAGGTTTTATTTCGAATTTCTTTATTTTTCTGCAATTTTTCACTTAATATTTGCAATCGTTTATATGACTCAAAATTTAGTTGACTCTTGTATAACATTGTGTGCTTAAGGGAAAAGTGAGTTAGTGACTGAGTGAGTGAGTGAGTGAGGGAGAGAGGGAGAGAGTGAGAGAGAGAGAGAGAGAGAT
>JAQIXI010001439.1:0-13695 GCA_034700165.1 Galumnidae sp. Gr-Ori-00277 | reverse complement strand
AAATTGTCACTCAATTCATATGAATATTGAGTTTTTGTTGAACCTTATGCTCGCTTTACAACACTTTTTCTTTGAAAACAGTTTTAGTACTTTTTAATGCTTTCATTAAATGTTATTTCGTCGGCATTTATACAAATAAAAGTCTTAATTTATTTTTGGTTTAAACTAAAGACTATTTTGTTTCAAATGCTATCTATCGGTCATTTCTTTCATTTCAATTCACAATTCATTTCAAAACTTTTAAATTTAATAATAATTATTATTATTAACTAAATATTAATATTTAAATGTTTTTATCGGTTAGAGATATCAAGGTATTGATTGAATATCTTCACGAATTAAAGGAACATGATCATTTTGATTGATTTTATAATTAAATAAATAAATATGTCTAATATCACATTTTACAAAAAAAAATGAATTATTTTACTCAAGCAATAAATGACTATTAGTTTTGACCGTCAAAATCAAAAAGAGTGGATAAATATTACATAAAGTATTGATTATTTGAATTAAGGCTTAATTTAATGAATCGATAATTTAAAACAAATTTTAACATCGATTTCCAAAGACGTAATGATTAAATTAGTATTTAATCATTACTATAATTCTAATTATCAATAATCTTATCTAAACAATAATTAATCAAAAATTTTAACCAAAATATATATAAAACTTATATAATATAAGCCGAGAGATGTACTGAAAAGTTAACAAAAAAACTTTTTGAAAAACCATTTTTTTTAAATTTAAAAATCGATTATTTTATTACAAACTTTTGATAAAAACTGACGAAAATAAAACGCTATTAATTTAATATAATTATAAGATTAGAAAAGGGAGTTAAGAGAAATGAAGAATTAGAGTCTATTTCTTCGAATCCCATTTCTCCAAAAATTAATCCCCTATTTGTCTGATAAAGTAATTATAAGTTATATTTTTACATATAATTGAAATAATTTAAAAATAAGTCAAATTTGGATTTTTTAATTGAATTTTAATTTGATTAATATATTTATTGTCCGATGATTTACGGAATTAAGGGATTTGGAAAAGTGGTGACACACCAAATGAAATCATATTACAAATCACTTAAAATATTTATTTGAGCCAAAACTGAAATTTTCCAAATTATTAAATTCAATATTAATATTAATATAATCTTTTTGGGGTTTTTAAGGTTTTAAATAATTTTTATTTTCAATAAAATTTAGAGACAAAAGAACTTTCGTATTAACTAATGGTTAACTAATAGTTACTAATCTATTGCTTTAACCAAATAAGTTATAGTAAGTATAAATTTAATAGATATAATCTAGGCACTTTATAATTATAAATTTAAAATCTATAAAAATCGATTTCATTTGAATAGATTTAAAGTATTAATTAATTTTCAATCAATAAAAATATTATTCAAACATTACTACAGAAATACAAATTATTATTATTTGAGACATTATTTTGGTTTAATTCCTTTTACTATTATTTTAAGAGAAATATCGCAATGAAAAGTATGGCTCAGACTTTCTCTGGACTCCTGAACTATATTAGAAATAGTTTGTCCTTTAGGTCCGATGACTAACGATATAAATCTTTGAGGACATAAGACATCAACAGAAATGTAGAGATTGCCGGAGGCGTCCAAATTCCAGAGCGTTACCACAAAATCCATTTTGTATGGAATCTCTTCTCGAAATGAATTTAAGAATTTCTCTCTTATTGTAGTTTTTACTAATTCCTGAGGACTTTGATCTGTAACTTGTGATCTATGATATAACCAGGGTTTGAATTGAGCTCTACTCAATAGATATTGTCTAATATCGTCGATTCCGTCTCCACTTAAAGCAGAAGTCATAAAAACGTGAGAGAATCGATTCCATCCGACTCTTTCTTCAATTTCATCTTCATCTAAGATGTGGTCGTTTTTAATCTTGAAATCTGTGTTTAATTTTTCTTCAGTTTTTGCAAAAAGTTTTTCTAAACCTCTGTTAGAATCAGGAATTACCTCTTTTTTCTGTTTAATCGAAGAAATACCTCCGACCACACCTTCTGTTAAACGAGTCGTTATTTCTAAAAGTTTTCGCTTTTCTTTTATTTTATCGATTTTATTGAGAATAAGAATCGACTCTTTATTAGAATATTTATCTAAGAGTCGGATAATTCCGGCGTTAATTTTATCCCTTTCTCTTATGTTAGAAATATCATTGATAACAGCGATAATGTCCGCTGAGTCGACACTCGTTAGCGGATCACTAATGAAAGTGGGCTCTAATTTATGTCGAACGCAGTGTAGATGAGAGACGAGTCCGGGTGTGTCCAAGAACTCTATTTGAGTGTCGTCTTCTACAATAACTCCGATTACTTTATGTCTGGTTGTGTGTACTTTACTCGACACAGAACTGATTCTATGGCCGACCAATTGATTAACAAGAGTTGATTTGCCCACATTGGGGGAACCGATCAGCACAACTTTGGCTAATCTGGGAAGGGGTGGCTGACACACTTCCAGTCTCTGTTGGAGGCGATGCTCTCTAAAAGTCTTTGGAACTCTTCTTCGATCAGAATTGAATTCTTTCTGAAGAAAAGACTCATCAGAGTATTCGGTGTCAGAATCAGATTCACTACCAATTGATGTCTCATTTGAGTGACAAAAACGCAATGAATTCAAAAACTTGTTGTCCACCACTCGAAGAAGAGGTCGTTTTGTTAAAAATATTTGAGTTTTATTTTGAAGATGAAAGTATTTCAAAGAACTGTTGATTAAAACGTTTATTGTATTCATTGAAATCATAATTAAACAAAAAAAAGTCTTCAAATCAAACACTAATTAAGCATTAAATTCATAACTGGTTTCATATCCGCCAAAATTTGGTGAATCACTCGTTATCTTAAAGAGATGACCGGCTTTTGGTTGTTTAGCTCTTTTATCAGCACTCAATGGTTTTAATGCTGTCGTAACAAACAATTGGTTGAGATTTAGTCCACCGAAACAGACAGAAGTAATACACGCCGTCGGAAGACTAATGCTATCAATAACTCGGCCTTAAAATACAAAATAATGTAAACAATAATAATATGATTTAAGGGATGTTTTCCTCATTTATTTCACTTAATTTTTATAATAAACTTTAATTTATTTTCTAAAGTTATAGAAATAATGAATTTCATTAACATTTGCATTATCTGTCAAATATTATTTATTAATCTTGCTTAATTTTTGAATTATTCAAATTTAAAACTAGTGAATGAAAATTAAGAAAACGATACGCTTGAAATTTAGAACAAGGCAATTTTTTGATAAATGTAAAATTAAAATTGATTTTTAACCACGAATTTTGATTTCTATTTTGAATGTTTTCTTAAAAACAAGAAAAGAATTTTTTAAAAATTCAAATTTTTATCAAGGTAAACTTAAGTAATTGATACGCTCTTTACTAAAAGAGACACAAAAATAAGTTTTAGAGCCCATAGATTGGGACCCTTTGGCCCAATGATTGAAATCTATATTTTTATCTAAAAGTTAAAGTTAGGTCAAATTAAATGAATTGCTTTTATATTTATTACCCCAACTATTGATTAAATAATTTATTTATTGTTTTATTGAAAGAAAGATTTATTCCCTAAAGAGCTTTATATTGAGATTTGAGGGAATTTTCAGTCCTTCGGGTAATTTAATTGAATTCTTTGATATTAAATCCAATTCGAAGACTTTTCGCGGATTTTCACTACAGAAACCAATTATATATTCAACAACTTTTCTGAAATAATATTCAAATCCTCGAGGGTTGACATTTAACTCCCTTTCTCTAATTCCTAAGTAATTCAGTTTTGGGAAGTGATGTAAACTATAGCCAAAACTATTTCCAAAACTCCAGAACTCGATTTCCATTCTTTTTAGTGTTGGAATTGAAGGCATGGAATCGAAACAATCGTTTTTACATAATTTGCAGTTTAGGTCAGACATGGATTTCAAACAGAGAATGAGCGACAAATTGACAAATGTTTTCAATCGCGGAAAGAGTTGTAGGAATCGTTTGAATTGAATCGGATTTAGTCTAATAGGGCCTAAATATAGAGTTTTGACGCTTTCAAAGACATTCGACTCTTTATTTTCAATATCACCGATAAAAATCGTTTCAAAAATTGTTAACGATTTGAGGTTTTTATGTCTTTGAGCTAATTCTGACAATAAGTCTGCCGTCAATTCTTTACAACTGAATCCAAATTTCTGTAAATTTGTTTCTCTTATAACTGTTTCCACTTCTTCTTTACTAATATAAAAATGGGGTAAAAAAAGTGTTTTGAGAGTTAATAGAATTTTTCTTTGAAAGTGAGGAACCAAAAGATTAAATGTTTTATTAATTAAAACACTGACTCCTTTGACATCTGATGGTAAATGTCTTATGAATTGCAAAAATGCGTTCAAAGTTAGTGAGACTTTTCTAAAGTGGAGTTCAAAATCTTTTGCGTATTTGAAATACCAAACAAATGATATGATCTTTATATCAATGTCTTCGACACCTCTTTCGACAAACAAGAGATCATCAATACTTAAAGTAATAATTCTTGTGTTGAATGACTTAACGATAGAACAAATCCTTTCAAATTGTTTTACAGATAAATAACATTTTATTAATTTTAAACTTTCCATTTGTTTAAAGTTTTTTCCGATGACTTCAAAGCATTTGTTGTCTAAAAAACTGTTTCTTAATTCCAAAACTCGAATTTTTTGACAAATGTTTCCACTCTTTAATAAATGTCTTCGAGAAATATTGCAAAACTCGTTAACTAATGATTGAGTTAAGAGCGAGTGTTCAATCAAGGAATTTATTATTTCTTCATTAAAACTAAGGATTAGATTTGATTTTCCGCTCAATATTTTGTGAATACAATCAGAAAATTGTTTGGAAACTGTCAGCCATTGGAGCAGATCTCTGATATGATTGTACTCAAAGATTTCCATAAGAGAGTAATCGTCTAATATTCTACTTCTTGTCTTCGATGACATAATTTCACTGATATTTAATAATAACTTCTTTTATAAATGATTTTAATTTCTTACTAAAAGCTAACCGTCACTAATGAATGACAACAAATCTTTTTTTTTAAATAATTGTATTGCGAGCAAAATACCTTGGTATAACAATATAGCAATTTATGCATTATATTAAATAAACGATAATTATTATTAAAATTATTGATAGCCTTTTGCACATATTTTGGTTCACACTTTTGATTAAAACTATTTTCATTTTAAATTATTTTTTAACATCAGATCTATAGAAATGGTTTTTGGTTTTAGGATTTGATTAAAATTTTTAATTTAAAATAATTTTAATAAATAATTATTATTGAGTTTTGAAGTTATTTCTGACTTCAAATTATTGGAGGTTCGCTGTATTTTAGATTTTTAAAGTTTGCTATTGCATGTTGAACAAGGTTACTTTTATCTTTTAGGTTTATTCAAATTAACTATAATTTCCTTCAAATATGTTGTAATTAATTTGTGTTATCGATTTAGAAAAGAAAATATTTATGTTAATTAATAATATTCTACTAATTGTCCCTGGGGCAAATGGGGCAAAATTGGTAGAATACAGTAATAATGTAATTGTTAAATATTTTTGGGGTTATGTTTTCAGTTAATTTAATTATTTTTGAATTTTTTATCAAAACTCACCGCTTTTGGTACAGATGTTTATAACTCTGGAACCATTAAAACAGGCGACCCATAGATTACCACTTTTGTCAATAGTCATACCATCGGGTAATATATTTGAAGGCAGGTCACTTTTGTTAAAGTCAAAGAGAACTGTCGTATTCGCTAATTTGAAAAGAAATAATTATATTATATTATATTATATTATATTAGGGATCAAATCTTTAAATAGAAAACGAACTCAAATCTCCAGTTTTTATATCGAAATCAAAGGAATAGATAAGACGTTTGACAGAATCAACGAAATACATTTTGGTGTTATCATGTGACCATGCTAATCCATTTGATAGGTCAACCACTTCGAACTTCTTTTCAAGTTTTGATGACTCAAATGAATAGAGAGCTCCTAAAATGTTTGTTCAAAATTTATGATCTCTTCCTTATAAAGACTTACCCCTTCCCGGCACAAATTCACCCGGATTTGGTTCGGGTCCCATTGTTCCGATCCATAGTCTGCCCGAAGGGTCACACTTTGCGTCATTAAATCTGTTTCCGGGGAGGTTTTCGTCGATTTCTACTAAGAGTTCCTTTTGTTTTGAATCCAAATGAAGTCGAAAGAGTTTATTGTCTTCACTTATGATAAACTCATTTTTCTTTCCTTTAATGGGAAGGACTGCAGAAACAATGTTCCCGATGTGAACCACTTTTGACTTTTGAGTTTCGGGATCCAATTGACAGACATCGCCGTTCATCAAATCGACGTAATACAAACTTTGTGAGTCAGAGTCCCAGTGCGGTCCCTCTCCTAATTGACAGCAATGCTCTGAAGCCACTTCTACTGTATATTTAGCCATTATTTTACTTCAAATCAAAGAGTGTTTCGATTTTCCGTTTATATCGATTCTGACAACAATTGAGAGTTGAAATCAGTTTAAATACTTTATATGAAAAACGACACCTTTTTGTAATTCGCTGTCAATTTTATTATCAGAATTTATTAATCATTTTTAATAATCAATAAAACCTTGATTTGAGGGTCGCCTCTAATGAATACTTCTGTACTTTATTTGTCCAAATCTTTGATTTTTCAAACTTTTAGAATAAAACAAAAAAATGCAAAAAACTGAAGTTTTGCTGAATTTATATTTAATTGAATTGAAATAATTATTTGGGAATCTTTTGCACACATTTTCTAAGAAATGTCAAAATCAATGACTTTCTCGAAAAGTTTTGAAAAATTATTGAATTTTTTCGATTCAATGCTAAAAGTGTTTAATGACTATAATTTTTACACTTTAAACTTAAGTATTACTATTTAATCTTGATAAAGTTATTTTCCAAGATTTAATTAAACTAGGTTAGTTAATCATTGACCTCGATTGAATTAAAGTGAACCCAAGAATAAATTTAAACTTAAAGTTTAAAATTAAATTTTATGAAATATGACTTAAAATTAAAAATTTAATTTCGATTTTATTTATTTGGAAACTTTCCAAAGAAATACTAAATTAATTTTGTAAAAGTAATCATGGTTAATTTTGATAAAAACTAAAATAATACTATTGTATTGATTCAACATATGATCTCAGTCAAACTTCAAGAAAAATTTAGATTAAAAATAACAAGATAACTTTTAGTTAGAAAGTATTTTTAACGAATAGAATCTAAATGTTTAATAAATAAGAGATTTATAGTAAATATATTTTTCAAATTTATTTTTATTCATAAAAATAGACTTTAAATACAGTTTTAAATACATTTGAGAAAAGATTCCAAACTGAGACTCGATATTAATGTGAAATAATTACAAAATGCAAATCAAATGAAAATAATTGTATGAAATGAGAGTGAAATTAAACTAATTTATTGTTTGCAATCATTTAAAACTAATAGAAAAATATCTACAAAACTATAGTACAGATCATCAAAAAAATATGGTTTCACTCGGTTTAAAGTTATTGAAATCCAGTTCAAGCAATAAATAAAAGTAATCTTGGTTCGATGCCTTCTCCAAAAGCCGAGTCTAAACGAGTAACTAATTGTATGAAAATTATGTCAATCTTCGAGTAATTAAAAACAATACAATTGTTTTGTAAAGCACTCAAAAATAGTCCAATGGATCGGAATATAAGCAAAAAATTATATATAATTCATATATAATTGTTTAAAGACAATAACATTTCTTTAATCACTAATTGTTTGTCGAGTATTTAACTGAGTGTTTAAGTGAGTGTTCGTCACATAATCTAATTGTTCTCAAACTTTGAATTACTTTGAATTATATTTGACTCAAGAATTAAGGAATTTTCCAAATATTTTATAAAAAATAATCAATAATTAATTGCAAATCAATGTTATGTAACGCAGAGATCGTTTACTATTCAATACTCAATATTCAGTCTTTAAGTAGATTTTGTCGATATTTTATCTAATTTTCATTTAAACAGAAAATTCCGTTTTATAAAACAGTTTTACTGAAACTACACTTTAAATATAATTCGATTTTAATTATATTTAGAAATTTAAAAATAATTCAAATGAATAAATATATTTTTGACCGAAAAGTTGGACTAATAATAGTTTTTGTGAGGATTTGTATGAAATTAAAGACTCGAATGGAATGTTCCAAACCATCAAATAGTTTAATACCCTTATTGTAAACTCGAAAGAGTACTCTAATGTAAGGCAGTAATGGTTTAAGTATTAAAAAATATTATCACAATTTGAAATAGTTTTGAGTGTAATCACACGTTATGGCTCTGCATATGAACGGTATGTCCGTTTCCGTTCGTATTAATTGATGCGAATCTGGAAGCCGTCGGTTGATTTGAACGTATGGCGACACTGACCGCATTGCCATTTGTATTGTGGTTTCGAAATGCAGACGTATTCGCATAAAGTGGTTGATTGTGATGTCCCGGAGGAGGACTGAATGTGACCAATCCGTTGGGATGGTGTCGAATAGCACCGTTATGTGACATATTGTTGGCGGCGGCGGCCGCTTCTGTTTCTAAACTAAGTCTTGAATATGACATAACAGTAGCCGTGTCTTTGTCCGGTTGACGATTTACTTCAACGTTCTCAGTATTCTTGACGGGCTGAGGCTTTTTTCTAATCAATATAAAGTTTTTTATGAAATAAAATTTGTTTGATTTAGACCTCAAACGTCAAAATCTAATGAAATATTCATACGCTTTGAGACATATGAAGGCAACGATTATTATAAGAATAAGAAGAGCTCCGATACCACCCGCTATTCCGAAAGCAATATTTTTAGAAGATTGATCAAGATTAGGATCAAATGTGTGTTCATCTGACTGTCCATCAACGCTATTCTCAATTTCATTAGCGATCGCTAATTCCAAACATCGAGGAATAGTACCGCTCCTGAAATAAAATATGATTACAA
Source organism: Galumnidae sp. Gr-Ori-00277 (assembly GCA_034700165.1). NCBI lineage: Eukaryota > Metazoa > Arthropoda > Arachnida > Sarcoptiformes > Galumnidae > Galumnidae sp. Gr-Ori-00277. The sequence continues at coordinate 4,627 of JAQIXI010001439.1, read as the reverse complement.
GGATTAGAGTAATTAATAGACCATAAAAGACATACCAATCGCCAGTCGCTAAACATTTGCGTTGTTGAGAATCGCCAATCATTTTAAAGTCTGGCAAACAGTGGTACTCAACAATACTTGCAAAGAAAGTGGTGCCGTTTACTAAATAGCCCCTTCCGTTTGGAATAACTGGAGGTCGACCACAATCAACAACTGTTAAGAATTCATTTGTAAAATTAATTTTGGAAAACATGTTATGAGAAAAGGAAGACTCACGTCGACAGTACGGAATATCTCCACTCCATTGACCGTTTTGATCACAATTTCTTATTTCTTCACCGACCAGTTCCATACCATAAATGCAAGAATATGAAGCTTTAGAACCCACCGAAAAACTGTTGGTTTCAACGATAGTTTTGTCATCTTTAGTCTCCGGTTTACTACACGTAACGACTAATAAAAAATAGTTAATTGTTTTGAAAAAGTATTGCATTTCAATACCATCACAAATAGGAGGAAGACTACTCCAGGTTCCGTTTTCTAAGCATATTCTCCTTCCGGGACCATTCAATTTAAAGTTTTGGTCACAAACGTACTCAACAGTACTGCCATAATAAGTAGTATTAGTACTGAGTAACCACTTTCCATGAGATATAGGGAACGGAAGACCGCAATCGATATCTAAAAAAAAGTTTTAATTAAATGACAAAATCTATAAAATAATAGTCTCTTCGCTAAACTCACAGACACAATGTGGAGGCGCTCCGTTCCAATGACCAGATGTTTCACAAGTTCTGAGTGACTGACCCTGGACTATGTGTCCTAATGAGCACCGGTATTGAACTGTAGAGCCAACTTTAAACGAATCACTCGTTGATCTGTCATTTCCACTGTAAACAACGGATGAATTCTTTGGTATTTCAGGTGAAACGCAACGGATTTCTGAAGAAAACATTAAGAGTTTATAAGAGTAGAAAATATGCGGAAAACCAATACCTTCACACTTAGGCGTCGATCCGCTCCAACGCGAGTCATCGCTACAGACACGGGTTTTGGAACCAATCAGTTTATAACCACTACTACACGAATATTCCAATTGACTGTTCAAATAAGTGGTTGAATTGACATAAATCACTTCTCCCTTTAATATAGTCGGGACGCGACCGCATTCTATCGCTGTTTAAATCAAAAGAAACATTTTTTAATGAAAATTATATATAAACTAGCAAGTACAAATAAAACTACAACTATACTAATACTACAATCATTTTTAGATAAAGAATATATTTTTAGATAAAAACAAAATATTTAATTGTCTTAAAACTATCCCATAATTGGATACAATTATAATACCCGTGCAAACTGGAATCCGTCCGCTCCACTTTCCGTCGAGTCCACATTTATGTGTGATCTCCCCATCAATTAATTTGTGACCCGGTTCACACTCAAAACGAGCCTCTGAATGGACTGTGAATGAGTCAGTTAATAGTCTAATGCCTGGCGGCACAACTGGTTTTCCGCAGTCTATCACTGAATTCAAAGCAATTGTTGTCAGACTTTATATACTTTTGAGTCATATATTAATAAATACTTTTGCAAATGGGCTCCACTCCACTCCAATTGGCGTTTTCGGTACAGTTTCGCATATCGTGACCACTAATACTATAGTTTTGATCGCATTCATACTTCACAATACTTTTGTAATGAGTGGTACCATTTAATAGCCTAAAGCGGGAGTTTCTCACTTCTAACGGCACTCCACAGTCAACAACTATAACGACAAATGTTTTTAACGTTTTTTCCCTAAATTAGTGCTTCACTCAATCGTTACTTACATTTACAGACGGGTTCGTCGTCAGTCCATTTGCCCCCTAATTGACACTTTCGAGTATTATTACCAACGAGAAGGTGGCCCTTATGGCAGGTATAGGTTGCGATTCCATTTTCAGTTCGATTCGTTATATTAATAGCACCGTTAGGTATGAAAGTCAATACTGGACACCAACTATAGAGGCATTTCGGTTCAGTTCCACTCCAAACCCCATTTCCAAGACATGTGCGACTCTTATTTCCTACTATTGAGTAGTTCTCATCACAAATATAACGGGCGGTTGCATTGAAAGTGGTTCGCGAGTCGTTTACAAATTCAACCCTTCCGTGAGTTATTGAGGGAAGACCTCCACAATCGACGTAATGACAGGTTGGCGCAAAATTTTGCCAGAACCCATTATTCTGACAAATGCGTTGCGACGATCCGTCCAATCGATGGCCAACTGGACAACTATAAGTGATGGACTTCCCCACGCGATAATCCTTTTCCAAGATTGTTGTATTCTCATTCTTATCAGGACTGCCACAATTGGATGGCGTGTATTGACATATCCACGAGAGGTAATCCAAATCTGAATATTAAATGCGTTAATTTGAGGCAATAAATCAAATGAAAGGATGACTGACCACAAGTGACGTCATTCCAAAGCCATTTGCGTCCGCCGTCCAGAACTATACAATTTTGTTGTCCGTTATAATTATTTGGCTGATCCTCAGCCCAAAGGAATGACTCGACGGGATCGCCATTAACCCAATGCCACTTCGAAGTGCGCGAACGGTGAAAACTGGGGCCGTTATGTGAGTGGACATCTCTTCGCGCCCCCAACCAAACTAACTTTGATTTAAGTTTTGGTTTTATTCTTTCCAATTCATAGAAAAGGAAATTATGAGAGACATCGGCCACAGAATTGACGACTAGACCTCCTCTCGCTTTACAATAAGTTTCGGCGTCACTAAAAGAACCGCCTCTTTGTGTTTGGAATTCATAACAAGTCTTGTTAAAACTGGTCAATTGCTGATATTCCATAGCATTCCCGCATCGGTCCGATGAGAACTCTATACGTTTATTGAAATTTAAGAAATTATAGAATTCAATGTCAGATATGATTACATTCATTGTCTCTGATTGTGATCTCAAACTTAATTGCATTCAAAGTAGTCATACCTTTAGTGGTAAATACGAATACTTCGCATAAAGAGAGGGAGCCTTCAATGCCAACCATTTGGATATATACATATCTGCCTATAATGGGAAGAGCACAGGGAAGGTCTTTATGCATACCATCGTCTGATATAAAACAAACAAATTATCATTACTTAAGTCAATCAAATTAATGTTTGCTAACCGAGAGTCCCCGGAAACCACGCGCACAGTCTATTTCCCTGAACTGTTGAACTATTGCCAACTCTAATCTCGAGGTCATGAAGTGGTTGATGACCACAACAGGCGCGCGTTACGATCCTGACCACTTTGATCTCATATGGTTGCAGTAAGTCAACTTGCCACCACGGACTCGACTCACTCTTTGTTTCAGTGCAATACTTATTCTCATGAATAGCAGTGGTGTCGCCGTCGTTAGCATTTCGAGATTCACCGCCACGAATTGTGCTAGATTGATTCGTTGGTTTGCCATACGCTATGTTTACAGCTATAGACAGACAATTGTTTTTTCAATCAATCATTTCATGCCTTAAGCAAAACGAACCACAATATGGAAGGTCTCCAATCCATTTGCCTTCAGAACAGGTTCTGAGAGATGGACCGAACAGCTCATATCCGTCGTCACACTTATAAGTGGCCGTCGATCCCGAACTCAAATTTATTTCATCGGAAAGAATTACCTGAGAATAAAGAGGGACTGAAGGCTGCGGACATGTCTTCCCGGCTAACAAAACAAAACACAATAATTAAAAGTCATTAAAGGTTTCCCAATAAACAAGTGATGAAACTTATTAAACATGTTTTGAGACAAACATTTTTTATATATAATCAAAAGACAAACAAACAATAAGTTAATGATTACTGAATACCATTTTTAATGCCTTTCTTTTATTCACTTCTTTTAAATGTTATACAAATTGAAGGATTTAAACAAAACTTTGATTTTCTAATTGAGATCTTATTTGAAAATAAAAAACTTTATTCATATTATTTAGTCGTAAAGAGAGAAGAAAAGGGAAAAATTCTTTGCAATCCTTGACCTCAATATATAGGATATTAACGCATCAAATGTTTTAGAAAAGAATAGTTTTTAAAGAAAATTATTCAATTAAGAGGTTTTTATAACAAACAAAGGTTTCCAAATCACATATCACTGATTCACTGCTTTTTAGTTGGTATTGAAGTTAAGTTCAAATTAATAGTTATTTGGCTTTCAATTTGTAGGCAAAGGTTTGTCTGCAATCCTTCCAATATTTTAGCTTCAATTTCAAGAAAATCTTAAAAATATTCAGAAATAATTACTGCAGTATTTTTGCCAACAAATTATGATTTACATCGAAATCATTTTATTTTTTGTTTAGATTTTTCCTGCAATTGACATAAGACTTAATATAATGAGAATAATTAAAGTAGATATTCATTTAGTATTTCATTCATTTGAGAGAAAATTCATTTTTTCAGACATAACTAACATTGAAATGAATTCCATAAAAAAAACCCAATTTTCAAATTCATAAATATTTTGGAGGAATAAATGATCTGCAATTATAATGGACTAAAAATTGAATAATTAATCATTTAATTCAGCGTCGAATATTGATTGCATCTTTTGATTGCATTTTGTGCGTACGCTATGTGACAGAGCAAGCACATTAA